>CM059317.1:20202465-20420276 GCA_030340685.1 Protosalanx chinensis | reverse complement strand
CTAACCCTAACCCTAACCCTAACCCTAACCCTAACCCTAACCCTAACCCTAACCCTAACCCTAACCCTAACCCTAACCCTAACCCTAACCCTAACCCTAACCCTAACCCTAACCCTAACCCTAACCCTAACCCTAACCCTAACCCTAACCCTAACCCTAACCCTAACCCTAACCCTAACCCTAACCCTAACCCTAACCCTAACCCTAACCCTAACCCTAACCCTAACCCTAACCCTAACCCTAACCCTAACCCTAACCCTAACCCTAACCCTAACCCTAACCCTAACCCTAACCCTAACCCTAACCCTAACCCTAACCCTAACCCTAACCCTAACCCTAACCCTAACCCTAACCCTAACCCTAACCCTAACCCTAACCCTAACCCTAACCCTAACCCTAACCCTAACCCTAACCCTAACCCTAACCCTAACCCTAACCCTAACCCTAACCCTAACCCTAACCCTAACCCTAACCCTAACCCTAACCCTAACCCTAACCCTAACCCTAACCCTAACCCTAACCCTAACCCTAACCCTAACCCTAACCCTAACCCTAACCCTAACCCTAACCCTAACCCTAACCCTAACCCTAACCCTAACCCTAACCCTAACCCTAACCCTAACCCTAACCCTAACCCTAACCCTAACCCTAACCCTAACCCTAACCCTAACCCTAACCCTAACCCTAACCCTAACCCTAACCCTAACCCTAACCCTAACCCTAACCCTAACCCTAACCCTAACCCTAACCCTAACCCTAACCCTAACCCTAACCCTAACCCTAACCCTAACCCTAACCCTAACCCTAACCCTAACCCTAACCCTAACCCTAACCCTAACCCTAACCCTAACCCTAACCCTAACCCTAACCCTAACCCTAACCCTAACCCTAACCCTAACCCTAACCCTAACCCTAACCCTAACCCTAACCCTAACCCTAACCCTAACCCTAACCCTAACCCTAACCCTAACCCTAACCCTAACCCTAACCCTAACCCTAACCCTAACCCTAACCCTAACCCTAACCCTAACCCTAACCCTAACCCTAACCCTAACCCTAACCCTAACCCTAACCCTAACCCTAACCCTAACCCTAACCCTAACCCTAACCCTAACCCTAACCCTAACCCTAACCCTAACCCTAACCCTAACCCTAACCCTAACCCTAACCCTAACCCTAACCCTAACCCTAACCCTAACCCTAACCCTAACCCTAACCCTAACCCTAACCCTAACCCTAACCCTAACCCTAACCCTAACCCTAACCCTAACCCTAACCCCGATCGTGGTTATCATCCCTATACCTAGCGGAACCCTAACCCTAGCAGCCACAGACCAGCACGCAGGCCAAGTCAAAACACTCACCAAACCCTATACACAAAGTCTGCCACAATACTAGGCCAAACCACAACCCTAACCCTAATCACAACCACTCCCACAACCCAAACCCTAACCATAACCACTCCCACAACCCTAATTGGGGGTTATGGTTAGGATTAGGGTTACAGGACAGGTTAGGGTCAGAAACACCAGAGGTCAAGCCTGGTTAGGGTTAGGAAAGGCCCAATGGACAGTCAACTAGGGCTGGACTTAGAAGAATTTTCGAAAATTCCCATTCATTTCAATGGAAAACACTTTGACCAATCATAACTCTTGAACGGAAGGTCGTAGAGCTTCCAAACCAACATCCGCCTGCCCTAATATGGCCACGGGCAACACGCCAGTCTTGTCCCCGACTCTCTACGACCTTCCGTTCCCGAGATACAGCCCATTTCCTGTCCAAAACGGATGTAGCTCCCGAACGGAAGGTCACACGACCCCAAGACCACCACCATTCGAACCGGGGTGTCCCAATTAGTCAGTACAGCCAATTTCACTTACCTGCAGTACCCACAAGTACCAGAAAGGACTCACTTATAGGATCGGTCGAGGATCAGTCATGACCGATCGTGGTTATCATCCCTATACCTAACCCTAACCCTAACCCTAACCCACAAGTACCAGAAAGGACTCACTTATAGGATCGGTCGAGGATCAGTCATGACCGATCGTGGTTATCATCCCTATACCTAACCCTAACCCTAACCCTAACCCTAACCCTAACCCTAACCCTAACCCTAACCCTAACCCTAACCCTAACCCCGATCGTGGTTATCATCCCTATACCTAGCGGAACCCTAACCCTAGCAGCCACAGACCAGCACGCAGGCCAAGTCAAAACACTCACCAAACCCTATACACAAAGTCTGCCACAATACTAGGCCAAACCACAACCCTAACCCTAATCACAACCACTCCCACAACCCAAACCCTAACCATAACCACTCCCACAACCCTAATTGGGGGTTATGGTTAGGATTAGGGTTACAGGACAGGTTAGGGTCAGAAACACCAGAGGTCAAGCCTGGTTAGGGTTAGGAAAGGCCCAATGGACAGTCAACTAGGGCTGGACTTAGAAGAATTTTCGAAAATTCCCATTCATTTCAATGGAAAACACTTTGACCAATCATAACTCTTGAACGGAAGGTCGTAGAGCTTCCAAACCAACATCCGCCTGCCCTAATATGGCCACGGGCAACACGCCAGTCTTGTCCCCGACTCTCTACGACCTTCCGTTCCCGAGATACAGCCCATTTCCTGTCCAAAACGGATGTAGCTCCCGAACGGAAGGTCACACGACCCCAAGACCACCACCATTCGAACCGGGGTGTCCCAATTAGTCAGTACAGCCAATTTCACTTACCTGCAGTACCCACAAGTACCAGAAAGGACTCACTTATAGGATCGGTCGAGGATCAGTCATGACCGATCGTGGTTATCATCCCTATACCTAACCCTAACCCTAACCCTAACCCTAACCCTAACCCTAACCCTAACCCTAACCCTAACCCTAACCCTAACCCTAACCCTAACCCTAACCCTAACCCTAACCCTAACCCCGATCGTGGTTATCATCCCTATACCTAGCGGAACCCTAACCCTAGCAGCCACAGACCAGCACGCAGGCCAAGTCAAAACACTCACCAAACCCTATACACAAAGTCTGCCACAATACTAGGCCAAACCACAACCCTAACCCTAATCACAACCACTCCCACAACCCAAACCCTAACCATAACCACTCCCACAACCCTAATTGGGGGTTATGGTTAGGATTAGGGTTACAGGACAGGTTAGGGTCAGAAACACCAGAGGTCAAGCCTGGTTAGGGTTAGGAAAGGCCCAATGGACAGTCAACTAGGGCTGGACTTAGAAGAATTTTCGAAAATTCCCATTCATTTCAATGGAAAACACTTTGACCAATCATAACTCTTGAACGGAAGGTCGTAGAGCTTCCAAACCAACATCCGCCTGCCCTAATATGGCCACGGGCAACACGCCAGTCTTGTCCCCGACTCTCTACGACCTTCCGTTCCCGAGATACAGCCCATTTCCTGTCCAAAACGGATGTAGCTCCCGAACGGAAGGTCACACGACCCCAAGACCACCACCATTCGAACCGGGGTGTCCCAATTAGTCAGTACAGCCAATTTCACTTACCTGCAGTACCCACAAGTACCAGAAAGGACTCACTTATAGGATCGGTCGAGGATCAGTCATGACCGATCGTGGTTATCATCCCTATACCTAACCCTAACCCTAACCCTAACCCACAAGTACCAGAAAGGACTCACTTATAGGATCGGTCGAGGATCAGTCATGACCGATCGTGGTTATCATCCCTATACCTAACCCTAACCCTAACCCTAACCCTAACCCTAACCCTAACCCTAACCCTAACCCTAACCCTAACCCTAACCCCGATCGTGGTTATCATCCCTATACCTAGCGGAACCCTAACCCTAGCAGCCACAGACCAGCACGCAGGCCAAGTCAAAACACTCACCAAACCCTATACACAAAGTCTGCCACAATACTAGGCCAAACCACAACCCTAACCCTAATCACAACCACTCCCACAACCCAAACCCTAACCATAACCACTCCCACAACCCTAATTGGGGGTTATGGTTAGGATTAGGGTTACAGGACAGGTTAGGGTCAGAAACACCAGAGGTCAAGCCTGGTTAGGGTTAGGAAAGGCCCAATGGACAGTCAACTAGGGCTGGACTTAGAAGAATTTTCGAAAATTCCCATTCATTTCAATGGAAAACACTTTGACCAATCATAACTCTTGAACGGAAGGTCGTAGAGCTTCCAAACCAACATCCGCCTGCCCTAATATGGCCACGGGCAACACGCCAGTCTTGTCCCCGACTCTCTACGACCTTCCGTTCCCGAGATACAGCCCATTTCCTGTCCAAAACGGATGTAGCTCCCGAACGGAAGGTCACACGACCCCAAGACCACCACCATTCGAACCGGGGTGTCCCAATTAGTCAGTACAGCCAATTTCACTTACCTGCAGTACCCACAAGTACCAGAAAGGACTCACTTATAGGATCGGTCGAGGATCAGTCATGACCGATCGTGGTTATCATCCCTATACCTAGCGGAACCCTAGCGGAACCCTAACCCTAGCAGCCACAGACCAGCACGCAGGCCAAGTCAAAACACTCACCAAACCCTATACACAAAGTCTGCCACAATACTAGGCCAAACCACAACCCTAACCCTAATCACAACCACTCCCACAACCCAAACCCTAACCATAACCACTCCCACAACCCTAATTGGGGGTTATGGTTAGGATTAGGGTTACAGGACAGGTTAGGGTCAGAAACACCAGAGGTCAAGCCTGGTTAGGGTTAGGAAAGGCCCAATGGACAGTCAACTAGGGCTGGACTTAGAAGAATTTTCGAAAATTCCCATTCATTTCAATGGAAAACACTTTGACCAATCATAACTCTTGAACGGAAGGTCGTAGAGCTTCCAAACCAACATCCGCCTGCCCTAATATGGCCACGGGCAACACGCCAGTCTTGTCCCCGACTCTCTACGACCTTCCGTTCCCGAGATACAGCCCATTTCCTGTCCAAAACGGATGTAGCTCCCGAACGGAAGGTCACACGACCCCAAGACCACCACCATTCGAACCGGGGTGTCCCAATTAGTCAGTACAGCCAATTTCACTTACCTGCAGTACCCACAAGTACCAGAAAGGACTCACTTATAGGATCGGTCGAGGATCAGTCATGACCGATCGTGGTTATCATCCCTATACCTAGCGGAACCCTAACCCTAGCAGCCACAGACCAGCACGCAGGCCAAGTCAAAACACTCACCAAACCCTATACACAAAGTCTGCCACAATACTAGGCCAAACCACAACCCTAACCCTAATCACAACCACTCCCACAACCCAAACCCTAACCATAACCACTCCCACAACCCTAATTGGGGGTTATGGTTAGGATTAGGGTTACAGGACAGGTTAGGGTCAGAAACACCAGAGGTCAAGCCTGGTTAGGGTTAGGAAAGGCCCAATGGACAGTCAACTAGGGCTGGACTTAGAAGAATTTTCGAAAATTCCCATTCATTTCAATGGAAAACACTTTGACCAATCATAACTCTTGAACGGAAGGTCGTAGAGCTTCCAAACCAACATCCGCCTGCCCTAATATGGCCACGGGCAACACGCCAGTCTTGTCCCCGACTCTCTACGACCTTCCGTTCCCGAGATACAGCCCATTTCCTGTCCAAAACGGATGTAGCTCCCGAACGGAAGGTCACACGACCCCAAGACCACCACCATTCGAACCGGGGTGTCCCAATTAGTCAGTACAGCCAATTTCACTTACCTGCAGTACCCACAAGTACCAGAAAGGACTCACTTATAGGATCGGTCGAGGATCAGTCATGACCGATCGTGGTTATCATCCCTATACCTAACCCTAACCCTAACCCTAACCCTAACCCTAACCCTAACCCTAACCCTAACCCTAACCCTAACCCTAACCCTAACCCTAACCCTAACCCTAACCCCGATCGTGGTTATCATCCCTATACCTAGCGGAACCCTAACCCTAGCAGCCACAGACCAGCACGCAGGCCAAGTCAAAACACTCACCAAACCCTATACACAAAGTCTGCCACAATACTAGGCCAAACCACAACCCTAACCCTAATCACAACCACTCCCACAACCCAAACCCTAACCATAACCACTCCCACAACCCTAATTGGGGGTTATGGTTAGGATTAGGGTTACAGGACAGGTTAGGGTCAGAAACACCAGAGGTCAAGCCTGGTTAGGGTTAGGAAAGGCCCAATGGACAGTCAACTAGGGCTGGACTTAGAAGAATTTTCGAAAATTCCCATTCATTTCAATGGAAAACACTTTGACCAATCATAACTCTTGAACGGAAGGTCGTAGAGCTTCCAAACCAACATCCGCCTGCCCTAATATGGCCACGGGCAACACGCCAGTCTTGTCCCCGACTCTCTACGACCTTCCGTTCCCGAGATACAGCCCATTTCCTGTCCAAAACGGATGTAGCTCCCGAACGGAAGGTCACACGACCCCAAGACCACCACCATTCGAACCGGGGTGTCCCAATTAGTCAGTACAGCCAATTTCACTTACCTGCAGTACCCACAAGTACCAGAAAGGACTCACTTATAGGATCGGTCGAGGATCAGTCATGACCGATCGTGGTTATCATCCCTATACCTAGCGGAACCCTAGCGGAACCCTAACCCTAGCAGCCACAGACCAGCACGCAGGCCAAGTCAAAACACTCACCAAACCCTATACACAAAGTCTGCCACAATACTAGGCCAAACCACAACCCTAACCCTAATCACAACCACTCCCACAACCCAAACCCTAACCATAACCACTCCCACAACCCTAATTGGGGGTTATGGTTAGGATTAGGGTTACAGGACAGGTTAGGGTCAGAAACACCAGAGGTCAAGCCTGGTTAGGGTTAGGAAAGGCCCAATGGACAGTCAACTAGGGCTGGACTTAGAAGAATTTTCGAAAATTCCCATTCATTTCAATGGAAAACACTTTGACCAATCATAACTCTTGAACGGAAGGTCGTAGAGCTTCCAAACCAACATCCGCCTGCCCTAATATGGCCACGGGCAACACGCCAGTCTTGTCCCCGACTCTCTACGACCTTCCGTTCCCGAGATACAGCCCATTTCCTGTCCAAAACGGATGTAGCTCCCGAACGGAAGGTCACACGACCCCAAGACCACCACCATTCGAACCGGGGTGTCCCAATTAGTCAGTACAGCCAATTTCACTTACCTGCAGTACCCACAAGTACCAGAAAGGACTCACTTATAGGATCGGTCGAGGATCAGTCATGACCGATCGTGGTTATCATCCCTATACCTAGCGGAACCCTAACCCTAGCAGCCACAGACCAGCACGCAGGCCAAGTCAAAACACTCACCAAACCCTATACACAAAGTCTGCCACAATACTAGGCCAAACCACAACCCTAACCCTAATCACAACCACTCCCACAACCCAAACCCTAACCATAACCACTCCCACAACCCTAATTGGGGGTTATGGTTAGGATTAGGGTTACAGGACAGGTTAGGGTCAGAAACACCAGAGGTCAAGCCTGGTTAGGGTTAGGAAAGGCCCAATGGACAGTCAACTAGGGCTGGACTTAGAAGAATTTTCGAAAATTCCCATTCATTTCAATGGAAAACACTTTGACCAATCATAACTCTTGAACGGAAGGTCGTAGAGCTTCCAAACCAACATCCGCCTGCCCTAATATGGCCACGGGCAACACGCCAGTCTTGTCCCCGACTCTCTACGACCTTCCGTTCCCGAGATACAGCCCATTTCCTGTCCAAAACGGATGTAGCTCCCGAACGGAAGGTCACACGACCCCAAGACCACCACCATTCGAACCGGGGTGTCCCAATTAGTCAGTACAGCCAATTTCACTTACCTGCAGTACCCACAAGTACCAGAAAGGACTCACTTATAGGATCGGTCGAGGATCAGTCATGACCGATCGTGGTTATCATCCCTATACCTAACCCTAACCCTAACCCTAACCCTAACCCTAACCCTAACCCTAACCCTAACCCTAACCCTAACCCTAACCCTAACCCTAACCCTAACCCTAACCCCGATCGTGGTTATCATCCCTATACCTAGCGGAACCCTAACCCTAGCAGCCACAGACCAGCACGCAGGCCAAGTCAAAACACTCACCAAACCCTATACACAAAGTCTGCCACAATACTAGGCCAAACCACAACCCTAACCCTAATCACAACCACTCCCACAACCCAAACCCTAACCATAACCACTCCCACAACCCTAATTGGGGGTTATGGTTAGGATTAGGGTTACAGGACAGGTTAGGGTCAGAAACACCAGAGGTCAAGCCTGGTTAGGGTTAGGAAAGGCCCAATGGACAGTCAACTAGGGCTGGACTTAGAAGAATTTTCGAAAATTCCCATTCATTTCAATGGAAAACACTTTGACCAATCATAACTCTTGAACGGAAGGTCGTAGAGCTTCCAAACCAACATCCGCCTGCCCTAATATGGCCACGGGCAACACGCCAGTCTTGTCCCCGACTCTCTACGACCTTCCGTTCCCGAGATACAGCCCATTTCCTGTCCAAAACGGATGTAGCTCCCGAACGGAAGGTCACACGACCCCAAGACCACCACCATTCGAACCGGGGTGTCCCAATTAGTCAGTACAGCCAATTTCACTTACCTGCAGTACCCACAAGTACCAGAAAGGACTCACTTATAGGATCGGTCGAGGATCAGTCATGACCGATCGTGGTTATCATCCCTATACCTAACCCTAACCCTAACCCTAACCCACAAGTACCAGAAAGGACTCACTTATAGGATCGGTCGAGGATCAGTCATGACCGATCGTGGTTATCATCCCTATACCTAACCCTAACCCTAACCCTAACCCTAACCCTAACCCTAACCCTAACCCTAACCCTAACCCTAACCCTAACCCATTCGAACCGGGGTGTCCCAATTAGTCAGTACAGCCAATTTCACTTACCTGCAGTACCCACAAGTACCAGAAAGGACTCACTTATAGGATCGGTCGAGGATCAGTCATGACCGATCGTGGTTATCATCCCTATACCTAACCCTAACCCTAACCCTAACCCTAACCCTAACCCTAACCCTAACCCTAACCCTAACCCTAACCCTAACCCTAACCCTAACCCTAACCCCGATCGTGGTTATCATCCCTATACCTAGCGGAACCCTAACCCTAGCAGCCACAGACCAGCACGCAGGCCAAGTCAAAACACTCACCAAACCCTATACACAAAGTCTGCCACAATACTAGGCCAAACCACAACCCTAACCCTAATCACAACCACTCCCACAACCCAAACCCTAACCATAACCACTCCCACAACCCTAATTGGGGGTTATGGTTAGGATTAGGGTTACAGGACAGGTTAGGGTCAGAAACACCAGAGGTCAAGCCTGGTTAGGGTTAGGAAAGGCCCAATGGACAGTCAACTAGGGCTGGACTTAGAAGAATTTTCGAAAATTCCCATTCATTTCAATGGAAAACACTTTGACCAATCATAACTCTTGAACGGAAGGTCGTAGAGCTTCCAAACCAACATCCGCCTGCCCTAATATGGCCACGGGCAACACGCCAGTCTTGTCCCCGACTCTCTACGACCTTCCGTTCCCGAGATACAGCCCATTTCCTGTCCAAAACGGATGTAGCTCCCGAACGGAAGGTCACACGACCCCAAGACCACCACCATTCGAACCGGGGTGTCCCAATTAGTCAGTACAGCCAATTTCACTTACCTGCAGTACCCACAAGTACCAGAAAGGACTCACTTATAGGATCGGTCGAGGATCAGTCATGACCGATCGTGGTTATCATCCCTATACCTAACCCTAACCCTAACCCTAACCCACAAGTACCAGAAAGGACTCACTTATAGGATCGGTCGAGGATCAGTCATGACCGATCGTGGTTATCATCCCTATACCTAACCCTAACCCTAACCCTAACCCTAACCCTAACCCTAACCCTAACCCTAACCCTAACCCTAACCCTAACCCCGATCGTGGTTATCATCCCTATACCTAGCGGAACCCTAACCCTAGCAGCCACAGACCAGCACGCAGGCCAAGTCAAAACACTCACCAAACCCTATACACAAAGTCTGCCACAATACTAGGCCAAACCACAACCCTAACCCTAATCACAACCACTCCCACAACCCAAACCCTAACCATAACCACTCCCACAACCCTAATTGGGGGTTATGGTTAGGATTAGGGTTACAGGACAGGTTAGGGTCAGAAACACCAGAGGTCAAGCCTGGTTAGGGTTAGGAAAGGCCCAATGGACAGTCAACTAGGGCTGGACTTAGAAGAATTTTCGAAAATTCCCATTCATTTCAATGGAAAACACTTTGACCAATCATAACTCTTGAACGGAAGGTCGTAGAGCTTCCAAACCAACATCCGCCTGCCCTAATATGGCCACGGGCAACACGCCAGTCTTGTCCCCGACTCTCTACGACCTTCCGTTCCCGAGATACAGCCCATTTCCTGTCCAAAACGGATGTAGCTCCCGAACGGAAGGTCACACGACCCCAAGACCACCACCATTCGAACCGGGGTGTCCCAATTAGTCAGTACAGCCAATTTCACTTACCTGCAGTACCCACAAGTACCAGAAAGGACTCACTTATAGGATCGGTCGAGGATCAGTCATGACCGATCGTGGTTATCATCCCTATACCTAACCCTAACCCTAACCCTAACCCACAAGTACCAGAAAGGACTCACTTATAGGATCGGTCGAGGATCAGTCATGACCGATCGTGGTTATCATCCCTATACCTAACCCTAACCCTAACCCTAACCCTAACCCTAACCCTAACCCTAACCCTAACCCTAACCCTAACCCTAACCCCGATCGTGGTTATCATCCCTATACCTAGCGGAACCCTAACCCTAGCAGCCACAGACCAGCACGCAGGCCAAGTCAAAACACTCACCAAACCCTATACACAAAGTCTGCCACAATACTAGGCCAAACCACAACCCTAACCCTAATCACAACCACTCCCACAACCCAAACCCTAACCATAACCACTCCCACAACCCTAATTGGGGGTTATGGTTAGGATTAGGGTTACAGGACAGGTTAGGGTCAGAAACACCAGAGGTCAAGCCTGGTTAGGGTTAGGAAAGGCCCAATGGACAGTCAACTAGGGCTGGACTTAGAAGAATTTTCGAAAATTCCCATTCATTTCAATGGAAAACACTTTGACCAATCATAACTCTTGAACGGAAGGTCGTAGAGCTTCCAAACCAACATCCGCCTGCCCTAATATGGCCACGGGCAACACGCCAGTCTTGTCCCCGACTCTCTACGACCTTCCGTTCCCGAGATACAGCCCATTTCCTGTCCAAAACGGATGTAGCTCCCGAACGGAAGGTCACACGACCCCAAGACCACCACCATTCGAACCGGGGTGTCCCAATTAGTCAGTACAGCCAATTTCACTTACCTGCAGTACCCACAAGTACCAGAAAGGACTCACTTATAGGATCGGTCGAGGATCAGTCATGACCGATCGTGGTTATCATCCCTATACCTAGCGGAACCCTAGCGGAACCCTAACCCTAGCAGCCACAGACCAGCACGCAGGCCAAGTCAAAACACTCACCAAACCCTATACACAAAGTCTGCCACAATACTAGGCCAAACCACAACCCTAACCCTAATCACAACCACTCCCACAACCCAAACCCTAACCATAACCACTCCCACAACCCTAATTGGGGGTTATGGTTAGGATTAGGGTTACAGGACAGGTTAGGGTCAGAAACACCAGAGGTCAAGCCTGGTTAGGGTTAGGAAAGGCCCAATGGACAGTCAACTAGGGCTGGACTTAGAAGAATTTTCGAAAATTCCCATTCATTTCAATGGAAAACACTTTGACCAATCATAACTCTTGAACGGAAGGTCGTAGAGCTTCCAAACCAACATCCGCCTGCCCTAATATGGCCACGGGCAACACGCCAGTCTTGTCCCCGACTCTCTACGACCTTCCGTTCCCGAGATACAGCCCATTTCCTGTCCAAAACGGATGTAGCTCCCGAACGGAAGGTCACACGACCCCAAGACCACCACCATTCGAACCGGGGTGTCCCAATTAGTCAGTACAGCCAATTTCACTTACCTGCAGTACCCACAAGTACCAGAAAGGACTCACTTATAGGATCGGTCGAGGATCAGTCATGACCGATCGTGGTTATCATCCCTATACCTAGCGGAACCCTAACCCTAGCAGCCACAGACCAGCACGCAGGCCAAGTCAAAACACTCACCAAACCCTATACACAAAGTCTGCCACAATACTAGGCCAAACCACAACCCTAACCCTAATCACAACCACTCCCACAACCCAAACCCTAACCATAACCACTCCCACAACCCTAATTGGGGGTTATGGTTAGGATTAGGGTTACAGGACAGGTTAGGGTCAGAAACACCAGAGGTCAAGCCTGGTTAGGGTTAGGAAAGGCCCAATGGACAGTCAACTAGGGCTGGACTTAGAAGAATTTTCGAAAATTCCCATTCATTTCAATGGAAAACACTTTGACCAATCATAACTCTTGAACGGAAGGTCGTAGAGCTTCCAAACCAACATCCGCCTGCCCTAATATGGCCACGGGCAACACGCCAGTCTTGTCCCCGACTCTCTACGACCTTCCGTTCCCGAGATACAGCCCATTTCCTGTCCAAAACGGATGTAGCTCCCGAACGGAAGGTCACACGACCCCAAGACCACCACCATTCGAACCGGGGTGTCCCAATTAGTCAGTACAGCCAATTTCACTTACCTGCAGTACCCACAAGTACCAGAAAGGACTCACTTATAGGATCGGTCGAGGATCAGTCATGACCGATCGTGGTTATCATCCCTATACCTAGCGGAACCCTAACCCTAGCAGCCACAGACCAGCACGCAGGCCAAGTCAAAACACTCACCAAACCCTATACACAAAGTCTGCCACAATACTAGGCCAAACCACAACCCTAACCCTAATCACAACCACTCCCACAACCCAAACCCTAACCATAACCACTCCCACAACCCTAATTGGGGGTTATGGTTAGGATTAGGGTTACAGGACAGGTTAGGGTCAGAAACACCAGAGGTCAAGCCTGGTTAGGGTTAGGAAAGGCCCAATGGACAGTCAACTAGGGCTGGACTTAGAAGAATTTTCGAAAATTCCCATTCATTTCAATGGAAAACACTTTGACCAATCATAACTCTTGAACGGAAGGTCGTAGAGCTTCCAAACCAACATCCGCCTGCCCTAATATGGCCACGGGCAACACGCCAGTCTTGTCCCCGACTCTCTACGACCTTCCGTTCCCGAGATACAGCCCATTTCCTGTCCAAAACGGATGTAGCTCCCGAACGGAAGGTCACACGACCCCAAGACCACCACCATTCGAACCGGGGTGTCCCAATTAGTCAGTACAGCCAATTTCACTTACCTGCAGTACCCACAAGTACCAGAAAGGACTCACTTATAGGATCGGTCGAGGATCAGTCATGACCGATCGTGGTTATCATCCCTATACCTAACCCTAACCCTAACCCTAACCCTAACCCTAACCCTAACCCTAACCCTAACCCTAACCCTAACCCTAACCCCGATCGTGGTTATCATCCCTATACCTAGCGGAACCCTAACCCTAGCAGCCACAGACCAGCACGCAGGCCAAGTCAAAACACTCACCAAACCCTATACACAAAGTCTGCCACAATACTAGGCCAAACCACAACCCTAACCCTAATCACAACCACTCCCACAACCCAAACCCTAACCATAACCACTCCCACAACCCTAATTGGGGGTTATGGTTAGGATTAGGGTTACAGGACAGGTTAGGGTCAGAAACACCAGAGGTCAAGCCTGGTTAGGGTTAGGAAAGGCCCAATGGACAGTCAACTAGGGCTGGACTTAGAAGAATTTTCGAAAATTCCCATTCATTTCAATGGAAAACACTTTGACCAATCATAACTCTTGAACGGAAGGTCGTAGAGCTTCCAAACCAACATCCGCCTGCCCTAATATGGCCACGGGCAACACGCCAGTCTTGTCCCCGACTCTCTACGACCTTCCGTTCCCGAGATACAGCCCATTTCCTGTCCAAAACGGATGTAGCTCCCGAACGGAAGGTCACACGACCCCAAGACCACCACCATTCGAACCGGGGTGTCCCAATTAGTCAGTACAGCCAATTTCACTTACCTGCAGTACCCACAAGTACCAGAAAGGACTCACTTATAGGATCGGTCGAGGATCAGTCATGACCGATCGTGGTTATCATCCCTATACCTAACCCTAACCCTAACCCTAACCCTAACCCTAACCCTAACCCTAACCCTAACCCTAACCCTAACCCTAACCCCGATCGTGGTTATCATCCCTATACCTAGCGGAACCCTAACCCTAGCAGCCACAGACCAGCACGCAGGCCAAGTCAAAACACTCACCAAACCCTATACACAAAGTCTGCCACAATACTAGGCCAAACCACAACCCTAACCCTAATCACAACCACTCCCACAACCCAAACCCTAACCATAACCACTCCCACAACCCTAATTGGGGGTTATGGTTAGGATTAGGGTTACAGGACAGGTTAGGGTCAGAAACACCAGAGGTCAAGCCTGGTTAGGGTTAGGAAAGGCCCAATGGACAGTCAACTAGGGCTGGACTTAGAAGAATTTTCGAAAATTCCCATTCATTTCAATGGAAAACACTTTGACCAATCATAACTCTTGAACGGAAGGTCGTAGAGCTTCCAAACCAACATCCGCCTGCCCTAATATGGCCACGGGCAACACGCCAGTCTTGTCCCCGACTCTCTACGACCTTCCGTTCCCGAGATACAGCCCATTTCCTGTCCAAAACGGATGTAGCTCCCGAACGGAAGGTCACACGACCCCAAGACCACCACCATTCGAACCGGGGTGTCCCAATTAGTCAGTACAGCCAATTTCACTTACCTGCAGTACCCACAAGTACCAGAAAGGACTCACTTATAGGATCGGTCGAGGATCAGTCATGACCGATCGTGGTTATCATCCCTATACCTAACCCTAACCCTAACCCTAACCCACAAGTACCAGAAAGGACTCACTTATAGGATCGGTCGAGGATCAGTCATGACCGATCGTGGTTATCATCCCTATACCTAACCCTAACCCTAACCCTAACCCTAACCCTAACCCTAACCCTAACCCTAACCCTAACCCTAACCCTAACCCCGATCGTGGTTATCATCCCTATACCTAGCGGAACCCTAACCCTAGCAGCCACAGACCAGCACGCAGGCCAAGTCAAAACACTCACCAAACCCTATACACAAAGTCTGCCACAATACTAGGCCAAACCACAACCCTAACCCTAATCACAACCACTCCCACAACCCAAACCCTAACCATAACCACTCCCACAACCCTAATTGGGGGTTATGGTTAGGATTAGGGTTACAGGACAGGTTAGGGTCAGAAACACCAGAGGTCAAGCCTGGTTAGGGTTAGGAAAGGCCCAATGGACAGTCAACTAGGGCTGGACTTAGAAGAATTTTCGAAAATTCCCATTCATTTCAATGGAAAACACTTTGACCAATCATAACTCTTGAACGGAAGGTCGTAGAGCTTCCAAACCAACATCCGCCTGCCCTAATATGGCCACGGGCAACACGCCAGTCTTGTCCCCGACTCTCTACGACCTTCCGTTCCCGAGATACAGCCCATTTCCTGTCCAAAACGGATGTAGCTCCCGAACGGAAGGTCACACGACCCCAAGACCACCACCATTCGAACCGGGGTGTCCCAATTAGTCAGTACAGCCAATTTCACTTACCTGCAGTACCCACAAGTACCAGAAAGGACTCACTTATAGGATCGGTCGAGGATCAGTCATGACCGATCGTGGTTATCATCCCTATACCTAGCGGAACCCTAGCGGAACCCTAACCCTAGCAGCCACAGACCAGCACGCAGGCCAAGTCAAAACACTCACCAAACCCTATACACAAAGTCTGCCACAATACTAGGCCAAACCACAACCCTAACCCTAATCACAACCACTCCCACAACCCAAACCCTAACCATAACCACTCCCACAACCCTAATTGGGGGTTATGGTTAGGATTAGGGTTACAGGACAGGTTAGGGTCAGAAACACCAGAGGTCAAGCCTGGTTAGGGTTAGGAAAGGCCCAATGGACAGTCAACTAGGGCTGGACTTAGAAGAATTTTCGAAAATTCCCATTCATTTCAATGGAAAACACTTTGACCAATCATAACTCTTGAACGGAAGGTCGTAGAGCTTCCAAACCAACATCCGCCTGCCCTAATATGGCCACGGGCAACACGCCAGTCTTGTCCCCGACTCTCTACGACCTTCCGTTCCCGAGATACAGCCCATTTCCTGTCCAAAACGGATGTAGCTCCCGAACGGAAGGTCACACGACCCCAAGACCACCACCATTCGAACCGGGGTGTCCCAATTAGTCAGTACAGCCAATTTCACTTACCTGCAGTACCCACAAGTACCAGAAAGGACTCACTTATAGGATCGGTCGAGGATCAGTCATGACCGATCGTGGTTATCATCCCTATACCTAGCGGAACCCTAACCCTAGCAGCCACAGACCAGCACGCAGGCCAAGTCAAAACACTCACCAAACCCTATACACAAAGTCTGCCACAATACTAGGCCAAACCACAACCCTAACCCTAATCACAACCACTCCCACAACCCAAACCCTAACCATAACCACTCCCACAACCCTAATTGGGGGTTATGGTTAGGATTAGGGTTACAGGACAGGTTAGGGTCAGAAACACCAGAGGTCAAGCCTGGTTAGGGTTAGGAAAGGCCCAATGGACAGTCAACTAGGGCTGGACTTAGAAGAATTTTCGAAAATTCCCATTCATTTCAATGGAAAACACTTTGACCAATCATAACTCTTGAACGGAAGGTCGTAGAGCTTCCAAACCAACATCCGCCTGCCCTAATATGGCCACGGGCAACACGCCAGTCTTGTCCCCGACTCTCTACGACCTTCCGTTCCCGAGATACAGCCCATTTCCTGTCCAAAACGGATGTAGCTCCCGAACGGAAGGTCACACGACCCCAAGACCACCACCATTCGAACCGGGGTGTCCCAATTAGTCAGTACAGCCAATTTCACTTACCTGCAGTACCCACAAGTACCAGAAAGGACTCACTTATAGGATCGGTCGAGGATCAGTCATGACCGATCGTGGTTATCATCCCTATACCTAACCCTAACCCTAACCCTAACCCTAACCCTAACCCTAACCCTAACCCTAACCCTAACCCTAACCCTAACCCTAACCCTAACCCTAACCCTAACCCTAACCCCGATCGTGGTTATCATCCCTATACCTAGCGGAACCCTAACCCTAGCAGCCACAGACCAGCACGCAGGCCAAGTCAAAACACTCACCAAACCCTATACACAAAGTCTGCCACAATACTAGGCCAAACCACAACCCTAACCCTAATCACAACCACTCCCACAACCCAAACCCTAACCATAACCACTCCCACAACCCTAATTGGGGGTTATGGTTAGGATTAGGGTTACAGGACAGGTTAGGGTCAGAAACACCAGAGGTCAAGCCTGGTTAGGGTTAGGAAAGGCCCAATGGACAGTCAACTAGGGCTGGACTTAGAAGAATTTTCGAAAATTCCCATTCATTTCAATGGAAAACACTTTGACCAATCATAACTCTTGAACGGAAGGTCGTAGAGCTTCCAAACCAACATCCGCCTGCCCTAATATGGCCACGGGCAACACGCCAGTCTTGTCCCCGACTCTCTACGACCTTCCGTTCCCGAGATACAGCCCATTTCCTGTCCAAAACGGATGTAGCTCCCGAACGGAAGGTCACACGACCCCAAGACCACCACCATTCGAACCGGGGTGTCCCAATTAGTCAGTACAGCCAATTTCACTTACCTGCAGTACCCACAAGTACCAGAAAGGACTCACTTATAGGATCGGTCGAGGATCAGTCATGACCGATCGTGGTTATCATCCCTATACCTAACCCTAACCCTAACCCTAACCCACAAGTACCAGAAAGGACTCACTTATAGGATCGGTCGAGGATCAGTCATGACCGATCGTGGTTATCATCCCTATACCTAACCCTAACCCTAACCCTAACCCTAACCCTAACCCTAACCCTAACCCTAACCCTAACCCTAACCCTAACCCCGATCGTGGTTATCATCCCTATACCTAGCGGAACCCTAACCCTAGCAGCCACAGACCAGCACGCAGGCCAAGTCAAAACACTCACCAAACCCTATACACAAAGTCTGCCACAATACTAGGCCAAACCACAACCCTAACCCTAATCACAACCACTCCCACAACCCAAACCCTAACCATAACCACTCCCACAACCCTAATTGGGGGTTATGGTTAGGATTAGGGTTACAGGACAGGTTAGGGTCAGAAACACCAGAGGTCAAGCCTGGTTAGGGTTAGGAAAGGCCCAATGGACAGTCAACTAGGGCTGGACTTAGAAGAATTTTCGAAAATTCCCATTCATTTCAATGGAAAACACTTTGACCAATCATAACTCTTGAACGGAAGGTCGTAGAGCTTCCAAACCAACATCCGCCTGCCCTAATATGGCCACGGGCAACACGCCAGTCTTGTCCCCGACTCTCTACGACCTTCCGTTCCCGAGATACAGCCCATTTCCTGTCCAAAACGGATGTAGCTCCCGAACGGAAGGTCACACGACCCCAAGACCACCACCATTCGAACCGGGGTGTCCCAATTAGTCAGTACAGCCAATTTCACTTACCTGCAGTACCCACAAGTACCAGAAAGGACTCACTTATAGGATCGGTCGAGGATCAGTCATGACCGATCGTGGTTATCATCCCTATACCTAGCGGAACCCTAGCGGAACCCTAACCCTAGCAGCCACAGACCAGCACGCAGGCCAAGTCAAAACACTCACCAAACCCTATACACAAAGTCTGCCACAATACTAGGCCAAACCACAACCCTAACCCTAATCACAACCACTCCCACAACCCAAACCCTAACCATAACCACTCCCACAACCCTAATTGGGGGTTATGGTTAGGATTAGGGTTACAGGACAGGTTAGGGTCAGAAACACCAGAGGTCAAGCCTGGTTAGGGTTAGGAAAGGCCCAATGGACAGTCAACTAGGGCTGGACTTAGAAGAATTTTCGAAAATTCCCATTCATTTCAATGGAAAACACTTTGACCAATCATAACTCTTGAACGGAAGGTCGTAGAGCTTCCAAACCAACATCCGCCTGCCCTAATATGGCCACGGGCAACACGCCAGTCTTGTCCCCGACTCTCTACGACCTTCCGTTCCCGAGATACAGCCCATTTCCTGTCCAAAACGGATGTAGCTCCCGAACGGAAGGTCACACGACCCCAAGACCACCACCATTCGAACCGGGGTGTCCCAATTAGTCAGTACAGCCAATTTCACTTACCTGCAGTACCCACAAGTACCAGAAAGGACTCACTTATAGGATCGGTCGAGGATCAGTCATGACCGATCGTGGTTATCATCCCTATACCTAGCGGAACCCTAACCCTAGCAGCCACAGACCAGCACGCAGGCCAAGTCAAAACACTCACCAAACCCTATACACAAAGTCTGCCACAATACTAGGCCAAACCACAACCCTAACCCTAATCACAACCACTCCCACAACCCAAACCCTAACCATAACCACTCCCACAACCCTAATTGGGGGTTATGGTTAGGATTAGGGTTACAGGACAGGTTAGGGTCAGAAACACCAGAGGTCAAGCCTGGTTAGGGTTAGGAAAGGCCCAATGGACAGTCAACTAGGGCTGGACTTAGAAGAATTTTCGAAAATTCCCATTCATTTCAATGGAAAACACTTTGACCAATCATAACTCTTGAACGGAAGGTCGTAGAGCTTCCAAACCAACATCCGCCTGCCCTAATATGGCCACGGGCAACACGCCAGTCTTGTCCCCGACTCTCTACGACCTTCCGTTCCCGAGATACAGCCCATTTCCTGTCCAAAACGGATGTAGCTCCCGAACGGAAGGTCACACGACCCCAAGACCACCACCATTCGAACCGGGGTGTCCCAATTAGTCAGTACAGCCAATTTCACTTACCTGCAGTACCCACAAGTACCAGAAAGGACTCACTTATAGGATCGGTCGAGGATCAGTCATGACCGATCGTGGTTATCATCCCTATACCTAACCCTAACCCTAACCCTAACCCACAAGTACCAGAAAGGACTCACTTATAGGATCGGTCGAGGATCAGTCATGACCGATCGTGGTTATCATCCCTATACCTAACCCTAACCCTAACCCTAACCCTAACCCTAACCCTAACCCTAACCCTAACCCTAACCCTAACCCTAACCCATTCGAACCGGGGTGTCCCAATTAGTCAGTACAGCCAATTTCACTTACCTGCAGTACCCACAAGTACCAGAAAGGACTCACTTATAGGATCGGTCGAGGATCAGTCATGACCGATCGTGGTTATCATCCCTATACCTAACCCTAACCCTAACCCTAACCCTAACCCTAACCCTAACCCTAACCCTAACCCTAACCCTAACCCTAACCCTAACCCTAACCCTAACCCCGATCGTGGTTATCATCCCTATACCTAGCGGAACCCTAACCCTAGCAGCCACAGACCAGCACGCAGGCCAAGTCAAAACACTCACCAAACCCTATACACAAAGTCTGCCACAATACTAGGCCAAACCACAACCCTAACCCTAATCACAACCACTCCCACAACCCAAACCCTAACCATAACCACTCCCACAACCCTAATTGGGGGTTATGGTTAGGATTAGGGTTACAGGACAGGTTAGGGTCAGAAACACCAGAGGTCAAGCCTGGTTAGGGTTAGGAAAGGCCCAATGGACAGTCAACTAGGGCTGGACTTAGAAGAATTTTCGAAAATTCCCATTCATTTCAATGGAAAACACTTTGACCAATCATAACTCTTGAACGGAAGGTCGTAGAGCTTCCAAACCAACATCCGCCTGCCCTAATATGGCCACGGGCAACACGCCAGTCTTGTCCCCGACTCTCTACGACCTTCCGTTCCCGAGATACAGCCCATTTCCTGTCCAAAACGGATGTAGCTCCCGAACGGAAGGTCACACGACCCCAAGACCACCACCATTCGAACCGGGGTGTCCCAATTAGTCAGTACAGCCAATTTCACTTACCTGCAGTACCCACAAGTACCAGAAAGGACTCACTTATAGGATCGGTCGAGGATCAGTCATGACCGATCGTGGTTATCATCCCTATACCTAACCCTAACCCTAACCCTAACCCACAAGTACCAGAAAGGACTCACTTATAGGATCGGTCGAGGATCAGTCATGACCGATCGTGGTTATCATCCCTATACCTAACCCTAACCCTAACCCTAACCCTAACCCTAACCCTAACCCTAACCCTAACCCTAACCCTAACCCTAACCCCGATCGTGGTTATCATCCCTATACCTAGCGGAACCCTAACCCTAGCAGCCACAGACCAGCACGCAGGCCAAGTCAAAACACTCACCAAACCCTATACACAAAGTCTGCCACAATACTAGGCCAAACCACAACCCTAACCCTAATCACAACCACTCCCACAACCCAAACCCTAACCATAACCACTCCCACAACCCTAATTGGGGGTTATGGTTAGGATTAGGGTTACAGGACAGGTTAGGGTCAGAAACACCAGAGGTCAAGCCTGGTTAGGGTTAGGAAAGGCCCAATGGACAGTCAACTAGGGCTGGACTTAGAAGAATTTTCGAAAATTCCCATTCATTTCAATGGAAAACACTTTGACCAATCATAACTCTTGAACGGAAGGTCGTAGAGCTTCCAAACCAACATCCGCCTGCCCTAATATGGCCACGGGCAACACGCCAGTCTTGTCCCCGACTCTCTACGACCTTCCGTTCCCGAGATACAGCCCATTTCCTGTCCAAAACGGATGTAGCTCCCGAACGGAAGGTCACACGACCCCAAGACCACCACCATTCGAACCGGGGTGTCCCAATTAGTCAGTACAGCCAATTTCACTTACCTGCAGTACCCACAAGTACCAGAAAGGACTCACTTATAGGATCGGTCGAGGATCAGTCATGACCGATCGTGGTTATCATCCCTATACCTAGCGGAACCCTAGCGGAACCCTAACCCTAGCAGCCACAGACCAGCACGCAGGCCAAGTCAAAACACTCACCAAACCCTATACACAAAGTCTGCCACAATACTAGGCCAAACCACAACCCTAACCCTAATCACAACCACTCCCACAACCCAAACCCTAACCATAACCACTCCCACAACCCTAATTGGGGGTTATGGTTAGGATTAGGGTTACAGGACAGGTTAGGGTCAGAAACACCAGAGGTCAAGCCTGGTTAGGGTTAGGAAAGGCCCAATGGACAGTCAACTAGGGCTGGACTTAGAAGAATTTTCGAAAATTCCCATTCATTTCAATGGAAAACACTTTGACCAATCATAACTCTTGAACGGAAGGTCGTAGAGCTTCCAAACCAACATCCGCCTGCCCTAATATGGCCACGGGCAACACGCCAGTCTTGTCCCCGACTCTCTACGACCTTCCGTTCCCGAGATACAGCCCATTTCCTGTCCAAAACGGATGTAGCTCCCGAACGGAAGGTCACACGACCCCAAGACCACCACCATTCGAACCGGGGTGTCCCAATTAGTCAGTACAGCCAATTTCACTTACCTGCAGTACCCACAAGTACCAGAAAGGACTCACTTATAGGATCGGTCGAGGATCAGTCATGACCGATCGTGGTTATCATCCCTATACCTAGCGGAACCCTAACCCTAGCAGCCACAGACCAGCACGCAGGCCAAGTCAAAACACTCACCAAACCCTATACACAAAGTCTGCCACAATACTAGGCCAAACCACAACCCTAACCCTAATCACAACCACTCCCACAACCCAAACCCTAACCATAACCACTCCCACAACCCTAATTGGGGGTTATGGTTAGGATTAGGGTTACAGGACAGGTTAGGGTCAGAAACACCAGAGGTCAAGCCTGGTTAGGGTTAGGAAAGGCCCAATGGACAGTCAACTAGGGCTGGACTTAGAAGAATTTTCGAAAATTCCCATTCATTTCAATGGAAAACACTTTGACCAATCATAACTCTTGAACGGAAGGTCGTAGAGCTTCCAAACCAACATCCGCCTGCCCTAATATGGCCACGGGCAACACGCCAGTCTTGTCCCCGACTCTCTACGACCTTCCGTTCCCGAGATACAGCCCATTTCCTGTCCAAAACGGATGTAGCTCCCGAACGGAAGGTCACACGACCCCAAGACCACCACCATTCGAACCGGGGTGTCCCAATTAGTCAGTACAGCCAATTTCACTTACCTGCAGTACCCACAAGTACCAGAAAGGACTCACTTATAGGATCGGTCGAGGATCAGTCATGACCGATCGTGGTTATCATCCCTATACCTAACCCTAACCCTAACCCTAACCCACAAGTACCAGAAAGGACTCACTTATAGGATCGGTCGAGGATCAGTCATGACCGATCGTGGTTATCATCCCTATACCTAACCCTAACCCTAACCCTAACCCTAACCCTAACCCTAACCCTAACCCTAACCCTAACCCTAACCCTAACCCCGATCGTGGTTATCATCCCTATACCTAGCGGAACCCTAACCCTAGCAGCCACAGACCAGCACGCAGGCCAAGTCAAAACACTCACCAAACCCTATACACAAAGTCTGCCACAATACTAGGCCAAACCACAACCCTAACCCTAATCACAACCACTCCCACAACCCAAACCCTAACCATAACCACTCCCACAACCCTAATTGGGGGTTATGGTTAGGATTAGGGTTACAGGACAGGTTAGGGTCAGAAACACCAGAGGTCAAGCCTGGTTAGGGTTAGGAAAGGCCCAATGGACAGTCAACTAGGGCTGGACTTAGAAGAATTTTCGAAAATTCCCATTCATTTCAATGGAAAACACTTTGACCAATCATAACTCTTGAACGGAAGGTCGTAGAGCTTCCAAACCAACATCCGCCTGCCCTAATATGGCCACGGGCAACACGCCAGTCTTGTCCCCGACTCTCTACGACCTTCCGTTCCCGAGATACAGCCCATTTCCTGTCCAAAACGGATGTAGCTCCCGAACGGAAGGTCACACGACCCCAAGACCACCACCATTCGAACCGGGGTGTCCCAATTAGTCAGTACAGCCAATTTCACTTACCTGCAGTACCCACAAGTACCAGAAAGGACTCACTTATAGGATCGGTCGAGGATCAGTCATGACCGATCGTGGTTATCATCCCTATACCTAGCGGAACCCTAGCGGAACCCTAACCCTAGCAGCCACAGACCAGCACGCAGGCCAAGTCAAAACACTCACCAAACCCTATACACAAAGTCTGCCACAATACTAGGCCAAACCACAACCCTAACCCTAATCACAACCACTCCCACAACCCAAACCCTAACCATAACCACTCCCACAACCCTAATTGGGGGTTATGGTTAGGATTAGGGTTACAGGACAGGTTAGGGTCAGAAACACCAGAGGTCAAGCCTGGTTAGGGTTAGGAAAGGCCCAATGGACAGTCAACTAGGGCTGGACTTAGAAGAATTTTCGAAAATTCCCATTCATTTCAATGGAAAACACTTTGACCAATCATAACTCTTGAACGGAAGGTCGTAGAGCTTCCAAACCAACATCCGCCTGCCCTAATATGGCCACGGGCAACACGCCAGTCTTGTCCCCGACTCTCTACGACCTTCCGTTCCCGAGATACAGCCCATTTCCTGTCCAAAACGGATGTAGCTCCCGAACGGAAGGTCACACGACCCCAAGACCACCACCATTCGAACCGGGGTGTCCCAATTAGTCAGTACAGCCAATTTCACTTACCTGCAGTACCCACAAGTACCAGAAAGGACTCACTTATAGGATCGGTCGAGGATCAGTCATGACCGATCGTGGTTATCATCCCTATACCTAGCGGAACCCTAACCCTAGCAGCCACAGACCAGCACGCAGGCCAAGTCAAAACACTCACCAAACCCTATACACAAAGTCTGCCACAATACTAGGCCAAACCACAACCCTAACCCTAATCACAACCACTCCCACAACCCAAACCCTAACCATAACCACTCCCACAACCCTAATTGGGGGTTATGGTTAGGATTAGGGTTACAGGACAGGTTAGGGTCAGAAACACCAGAGGTCAAGCCTGGTTAGGGTTAGGAAAGGCCCAATGGACAGTCAACTAGGGCTGGACTTAGAAGAATTTTCGAAAATTCCCATTCATTTCAATGGAAAACACTTTGACCAATCATAACTCTTGAACGGAAGGTCGTAGAGCTTCCAAACCAACATCCGCCTGCCCTAATATGGCCACGGGCAACACGCCAGTCTTGTCCCCGACTCTCTACGACCTTCCGTTCCCGAGATACAGCCCATTTCCTGTCCAAAACGGATGTAGCTCCCGAACGGAAGGTCACACGACCCCAAGACCACCACCATTCGAACCGGGGTGTCCCAATTAGTCAGTACAGCCAATTTCACTTACCTGCAGTACCCACAAGTACCAGAAAGGACTCACTTATAGGATCGGTCGAGGATCAGTCATGACCGATCGTGGTTATCATCCCTATACCTAGCGGAACCCTAACCCTAGCAGCCACAGACCAGCACGCAGGCCAAGTCAAAACACTCACCAAACCCTATACACAAAGTCTGCCACAATACTAGGCCAAACCACAACCCTAACCCTAATCACAACCACTCCCACAACCCAAACCCTAACCATAACCACTCCCACAACCCTAATTGGGGGTTATGGTTAGGATTAGGGTTACAGGACAGGTTAGGGTCAGAAACACCAGAGGTCAAGCCTGGTTAGGGTTAGGAAAGGCCCAATGGACAGTCAACTAGGGCTGGACTTAGAAGAATTTTCGAAAATTCCCATTCATTTCAATGGAAAACACTTTGACCAATCATAACTCTTGAACGGAAGGTCGTAGAGCTTCCAAACCAACATCCGCCTGCCCTAATATGGCCACGGGCAACACGCCAGTCTTGTCCCCGACTCTCTACGACCTTCCGTTCCCGAGATACAGCCCATTTCCTGTCCAAAACGGATGTAGCTCCCGAACGGAAGGTCACACGACCCCAAGACCACCACCATTCGAACCGGGGTGTCCCAATTAGTCAGTACAGCCAATTTCACTTACCTGCAGTACCCACAAGTACCAGAAAGGACTCACTTATAGGATCGGTCGAGGATCAGTCATGACCGATCGTGGTTATCATCCCTATACCTAACCCTAACCCTAACCCTAACCCTAACCCTAACCCTAACCCTAACCCTAACCCTAACCCTAACCCTAACCCCGATCGTGGTTATCATCCCTATACCTAGCGGAACCCTAACCCTAGCAGCCACAGACCAGCACGCAGGCCAAGTCAAAACACTCACCAAACCCTATACACAAAGTCTGCCACAATACTAGGCCAAACCACAACCCTAACCCTAATCACAACCACTCCCACAACCCAAACCCTAACCATAACCACTCCCACAACCCTAATTGGGGGTTATGGTTAGGATTAGGGTTACAGGACAGGTTAGGGTCAGAAACACCAGAGGTCAAGCCTGGTTAGGGTTAGGAAAGGCCCAATGGACAGTCAACTAGGGCTGGACTTAGAAGAATTTTCGAAAATTCCCATTCATTTCAATGGAAAACACTTTGACCAATCATAACTCTTGAACGGAAGGTCGTAGAGCTTCCAAACCAACATCCGCCTGCCCTAATATGGCCACGGGCAACACGCCAGTCTTGTCCCCGACTCTCTACGACCTTCCGTTCCCGAGATACAGCCCATTTCCTGTCCAAAACGGATGTAGCTCCCGAACGGAAGGTCACACGACCCCAAGACCACCACCATTCGAACCGGGGTGTCCCAATTAGTCAGTACAGCCAATTTCACTTACCTGCAGTACCCACAAGTACCAGAAAGGACTCACTTATAGGATCGGTCGAGGATCAGTCATGACCGATCGTGGTTATCATCCCTATACCTAACCCTAACCCTAACCCTAACCCTAACCCTAACCCTAACCCTAACCCTAACCCTAACCCTAACCCTAACCCCGATCGTGGTTATCATCCCTATACCTAGCGGAACCCTAACCCTAGCAGCCACAGACCAGCACGCAGGCCAAGTCAAAACACTCACCAAACCCTATACACAAAGTCTGCCACAATACTAGGCCAAACCACAACCCTAACCCTAATCACAACCACTCCCACAACCCAAACCCTAACCATAACCACTCCCACAACCCTAATTGGGGGTTATGGTTAGGATTAGGGTTACAGGACAGGTTAGGGTCAGAAACACCAGAGGTCAAGCCTGGTTAGGGTTAGGAAAGGCCCAATGGACAGTCAACTAGGGCTGGACTTAGAAGAATTTTCGAAAATTCCCATTCATTTCAATGGAAAACACTTTGACCAATCATAACTCTTGAACGGAAGGTCGTAGAGCTTCCAAACCAACATCCGCCTGCCCTAATATGGCCACGGGCAACACGCCAGTCTTGTCCCCGACTCTCTACGACCTTCCGTTCCCGAGATACAGCCCATTTCCTGTCCAAAACGGATGTAGCTCCCGAACGGAAGGTCACACGACCCCAAGACCACCACCATTCGAACCGGGGTGTCCCAATTAGTCAGTACAGCCAATTTCACTTACCTGCAGTACCCACAAGTACCAGAAAGGACTCACTTATAGGATCGGTC
Organism: Protosalanx chinensis; assembly: GCA_030340685.1. Classification (NCBI taxonomy): domain Eukaryota; kingdom Metazoa; phylum Chordata; class Actinopteri; order Osmeriformes; family Salangidae; genus Protosalanx; species Protosalanx chinensis. The sequence continues at coordinate 20,392,374 of CM059317.1, read as the reverse complement.
GAGGATCAGTCATGACCGATCGTGGTTATCATCCCTATACCTAACCCTAACCCTAACCCTAACCCACAAGTACCAGAAAGGACTCACTTATAGGATCGGTCGAGGATCAGTCATGACCGATCGTGGTTATCATCCCTATACCTAACCCTAACCCTAACCCTAACCCTAACCCTAACCCTAACCCTAACCCTAACCCTAACCCTAACCCTAACCCCGATCGTGGTTATCATCCCTATACCTAGCGGAACCCTAACCCTAGCAGCCACAGACCAGCACGCAGGCCAAGTCAAAACACTCACCAAACCCTATACACAAAGTCTGCCACAATACTAGGCCAAACCACAACCCTAACCCTAATCACAACCACTCCCACAACCCAAACCCTAACCATAACCACTCCCACAACCCTAATTGGGGGTTATGGTTAGGATTAGGGTTACAGGACAGGTTAGGGTCAGAAACACCAGAGGTCAAGCCTGGTTAGGGTTAGGAAAGGCCCAATGGACAGTCAACTAGGGCTGGACTTAGAAGAATTTTCGAAAATTCCCATTCATTTCAATGGAAAACACTTTGACCAATCATAACTCTTGAACGGAAGGTCGTAGAGCTTCCAAACCAACATCCGCCTGCCCTAATATGGCCACGGGCAACACGCCAGTCTTGTCCCCGACTCTCTACGACCTTCCGTTCCCGAGATACAGCCCATTTCCTGTCCAAAACGGATGTAGCTCCCGAACGGAAGGTCACACGACCCCAAGACCACCACCATTCGAACCGGGGTGTCCCAATTAGTCAGTACAGCCAATTTCACTTACCTGCAGTACCCACAAGTACCAGAAAGGACTCACTTATAGGATCGGTCGAGGATCAGTCATGACCGATCGTGGTTATCATCCCTATACCTAGCGGAACCCTAGCGGAACCCTAACCCTAGCAGCCACAGACCAGCACGCAGGCCAAGTCAAAACACTCACCAAACCCTATACACAAAGTCTGCCACAATACTAGGCCAAACCACAACCCTAACCCTAATCACAACCACTCCCACAACCCAAACCCTAACCATAACCACTCCCACAACCCTAATTGGGGGTTATGGTTAGGATTAGGGTTACAGGACAGGTTAGGGTCAGAAACACCAGAGGTCAAGCCTGGTTAGGGTTAGGAAAGGCCCAATGGACAGTCAACTAGGGCTGGACTTAGAAGAATTTTCGAAAATTCCCATTCATTTCAATGGAAAACACTTTGACCAATCATAACTCTTGAACGGAAGGTCGTAGAGCTTCCAAACCAACATCCGCCTGCCCTAATATGGCCACGGGCAACACGCCAGTCTTGTCCCCGACTCTCTACGACCTTCCGTTCCCGAGATACAGCCCATTTCCTGTCCAAAACGGATGTAGCTCCCGAACGGAAGGTCACACGACCCCAAGACCACCACCATTCGAACCGGGGTGTCCCAATTAGTCAGTACAGCCAATTTCACTTACCTGCAGTACCCACAAGTACCAGAAAGGACTCACTTATAGGATCGGTCGAGGATCAGTCATGACCGATCGTGGTTATCATCCCTATACCTAGCGGAACCCTAACCCTAGCAGCCACAGACCAGCACGCAGGCCAAGTCAAAACACTCACCAAACCCTATACACAAAGTCTGCCACAATACTAGGCCAAACCACAACCCTAACCCTAATCACAACCACTCCCACAACCCAAACCCTAACCATAACCACTCCCACAACCCTAATTGGGGGTTATGGTTAGGATTAGGGTTACAGGACAGGTTAGGGTCAGAAACACCAGAGGTCAAGCCTGGTTAGGGTTAGGAAAGGCCCAATGGACAGTCAACTAGGGCTGGACTTAGAAGAATTTTCGAAAATTCCCATTCATTTCAATGGAAAACACTTTGACCAATCATAACTCTTGAACGGAAGGTCGTAGAGCTTCCAAACCAACATCCGCCTGCCCTAATATGGCCACGGGCAACACGCCAGTCTTGTCCCCGACTCTCTACGACCTTCCGTTCCCGAGATACAGCCCATTTCCTGTCCAAAACGGATGTAGCTCCCGAACGGAAGGTCACACGACCCCAAGACCACCACCATTCGAACCGGGGTGTCCCAATTAGTCAGTACAGCCAATTTCACTTACCTGCAGTACCCACAAGTACCAGAAAGGACTCACTTATAGGATCGGTCGAGGATCAGTCATGACCGATCGTGGTTATCATCCCTATACCTAACCCTAACCCTAACCCTAACCCTAACCCTAACCCTAACCCTAACCCTAACCCTAACCCTAACCCTAACCCTAACCCTAACCCTAACCCTAACCCCGATCGTGGTTATCATCCCTATACCTAGCGGAACCCTAACCCTAGCAGCCACAGACCAGCACGCAGGCCAAGTCAAAACACTCACCAAACCCTATACACAAAGTCTGCCACAATACTAGGCCAAACCACAACCCTAACCCTAATCACAACCACTCCCACAACCCAAACCCTAACCATAACCACTCCCACAACCCTAATTGGGGGTTATGGTTAGGATTAGGGTTACAGGACAGGTTAGGGTCAGAAACACCAGAGGTCAAGCCTGGTTAGGGTTAGGAAAGGCCCAATGGACAGTCAACTAGGGCTGGACTTAGAAGAATTTTCGAAAATTCCCATTCATTTCAATGGAAAACACTTTGACCAATCATAACTCTTGAACGGAAGGTCGTAGAGCTTCCAAACCAACATCCGCCTGCCCTAATATGGCCACGGGCAACACGCCAGTCTTGTCCCCGACTCTCTACGACCTTCCGTTCCCGAGATACAGCCCATTTCCTGTCCAAAACGGATGTAGCTCCCGAACGGAAGGTCACACGACCCCAAGACCACCACCATTCGAACCGGGGTGTCCCAATTAGTCAGTACAGCCAATTTCACTTACCTGCAGTACCCACAAGTACCAGAAAGGACTCACTTATAGGATCGGTCGAGGATCAGTCATGACCGATCGTGGTTATCATCCCTATACCTAACCCTAACCCTAACCCTAACCCACAAGTACCAGAAAGGACTCACTTATAGGATCGGTCGAGGATCAGTCATGACCGATCGTGGTTATCATCCCTATACCTAACCCTAACCCTAACCCTAACCCTAACCCTAACCCTAACCCTAACCCTAACCCTAACCCTAACCCTAACCCCGATCGTGGTTATCATCCCTATACCTAGCGGAACCCTAACCCTAGCAGCCACAGACCAGCACGCAGGCCAAGTCAAAACACTCACCAAACCCTATACACAAAGTCTGCCACAATACTAGGCCAAACCACAACCCTAACCCTAATCACAACCACTCCCACAACCCAAACCCTAACCATAACCACTCCCACAACCCTAATTGGGGGTTATGGTTAGGATTAGGGTTACAGGACAGGTTAGGGTCAGAAACACCAGAGGTCAAGCCTGGTTAGGGTTAGGAAAGGCCCAATGGACAGTCAACTAGGGCTGGACTTAGAAGAATTTTCGAAAATTCCCATTCATTTCAATGGAAAACACTTTGACCAATCATAACTCTTGAACGGAAGGTCGTAGAGCTTCCAAACCAACATCCGCCTGCCCTAATATGGCCACGGGCAACACGCCAGTCTTGTCCCCGACTCTCTACGACCTTCCGTTCCCGAGATACAGCCCATTTCCTGTCCAAAACGGATGTAGCTCCCGAACGGAAGGTCACACGACCCCAAGACCACCACCATTCGAACCGGGGTGTCCCAATTAGTCAGTACAGCCAATTTCACTTACCTGCAGTACCCACAAGTACCAGAAAGGACTCACTTATAGGATCGGTCGAGGATCAGTCATGACCGATCGTGGTTATCATCCCTATACCTAGCGGAACCCTAGCGGAACCCTAACCCTAGCAGCCACAGACCAGCACGCAGGCCAAGTCAAAACACTCACCAAACCCTATACACAAAGTCTGCCACAATACTAGGCCAAACCACAACCCTAACCCTAATCACAACCACTCCCACAACCCAAACCCTAACCATAACCACTCCCACAACCCTAATTGGGGGTTATGGTTAGGATTAGGGTTACAGGACAGGTTAGGGTCAGAAACACCAGAGGTCAAGCCTGGTTAGGGTTAGGAAAGGCCCAATGGACAGTCAACTAGGGCTGGACTTAGAAGAATTTTCGAAAATTCCCATTCATTTCAATGGAAAACACTTTGACCAATCATAACTCTTGAACGGAAGGTCGTAGAGCTTCCAAACCAACATCCGCCTGCCCTAATATGGCCACGGGCAACACGCCAGTCTTGTCCCCGACTCTCTACGACCTTCCGTTCCCGAGATACAGCCCATTTCCTGTCCAAAACGGATGTAGCTCCCGAACGGAAGGTCACACGACCCCAAGACCACCACCATTCGAACCGGGGTGTCCCAATTAGTCAGTACAGCCAATTTCACTTACCTGCAGTACCCACAAGTACCAGAAAGGACTCACTTATAGGATCGGTCGAGGATCAGTCATGACCGATCGTGGTTATCATCCCTATACCTAGCGGAACCCTAACCCTAGCAGCCACAGACCAGCACGCAGGCCAAGTCAAAACACTCACCAAACCCTATACACAAAGTCTGCCACAATACTAGGCCAAACCACAACCCTAACCCTAATCACAACCACTCCCACAACCCAAACCCTAACCATAACCACTCCCACAACCCTAATTGGGGGTTATGGTTAGGATTAGGGTTACAGGACAGGTTAGGGTCAGAAACACCAGAGGTCAAGCCTGGTTAGGGTTAGGAAAGGCCCAATGGACAGTCAACTAGGGCTGGACTTAGAAGAATTTTCGAAAATTCCCATTCATTTCAATGGAAAACACTTTGACCAATCATAACTCTTGAACGGAAGGTCGTAGAGCTTCCAAACCAACATCCGCCTGCCCTAATATGGCCACGGGCAACACGCCAGTCTTGTCCCCGACTCTCTACGACCTTCCGTTCCCGAGATACAGCCCATTTCCTGTCCAAAACGGATGTAGCTCCCGAACGGAAGGTCACACGACCCCAAGACCACCACCATTCGAACCGGGGTGTCCCAATTAGTCAGTACAGCCAATTTCACTTACCTGCAGTACCCACAAGTACCAGAAAGGACTCACTTATAGGATCGGTCGAGGATCAGTCATGACCGATCGTGGTTATCATCCCTATACCTAACCCTAACCCTAACCCTAACCCTAACCCTAACCCTAACCCTAACCCTAACCCTAACCCTAACCCTAACCCTAACCCTAACCCTAACCCTAACCCCGATCGTGGTTATCATCCCTATACCTAGCGGAACCCTAACCCTAGCAGCCACAGACCAGCACGCAGGCCAAGTCAAAACACTCACCAAACCCTATACACAAAGTCTGCCACAATACTAGGCCAAACCACAACCCTAACCCTAATCACAACCACTCCCACAACCCAAACCCTAACCATAACCACTCCCACAACCCTAATTGGGGGTTATGGTTAGGATTAGGGTTACAGGACAGGTTAGGGTCAGAAACACCAGAGGTCAAGCCTGGTTAGGGTTAGGAAAGGCCCAATGGACAGTCAACTAGGGCTGGACTTAGAAGAATTTTCGAAAATTCCCATTCATTTCAATGGAAAACACTTTGACCAATCATAACTCTTGAACGGAAGGTCGTAGAGCTTCCAAACCAACATCCGCCTGCCCTAATATGGCCACGGGCAACACGCCAGTCTTGTCCCCGACTCTCTACGACCTTCCGTTCCCGAGATACAGCCCATTTCCTGTCCAAAACGGATGTAGCTCCCGAACGGAAGGTCACACGACCCCAAGACCACCACCATTCGAACCGGGGTGTCCCAATTAGTCAGTACAGCCAATTTCACTTACCTGCAGTACCCACAAGTACCAGAAAGGACTCACTTATAGGATCGGTCGAGGATCAGTCATGACCGATCGTGGTTATCATCCCTATACCTAACCCTAACCCTAACCCTAACCCACAAGTACCAGAAAGGACTCACTTATAGGATCGGTCGAGGATCAGTCATGACCGATCGTGGTTATCATCCCTATACCTAACCCTAACCCTAACCCTAACCCTAACCCTAACCCTAACCCTAACCCTAACCCTAACCCTAACCCTAACCCCGATCGTGGTTATCATCCCTATACCTAGCGGAACCCTAACCCTAGCAGCCACAGACCAGCACGCAGGCCAAGTCAAAACACTCACCAAACCCTATACACAAAGTCTGCCACAATACTAGGCCAAACCACAACCCTAACCCTAATCACAACCACTCCCACAACCCAAACCCTAACCATAACCACTCCCACAACCCTAATTGGGGGTTATGGTTAGGATTAGGGTTACAGGACAGGTTAGGGTCAGAAACACCAGAGGTCAAGCCTGGTTAGGGTTAGGAAAGGCCCAATGGACAGTCAACTAGGGCTGGACTTAGAAGAATTTTCGAAAATTCCCATTCATTTCAATGGAAAACACTTTGACCAATCATAACTCTTGAACGGAAGGTCGTAGAGCTTCCAAACCAACATCCGCCTGCCCTAATATGGCCACGGGCAACACGCCAGTCTTGTCCCCGACTCTCTACGACCTTCCGTTCCCGAGATACAGCCCATTTCCTGTCCAAAACGGATGTAGCTCCCGAACGGAAGGTCACACGACCCCAAGACCACCACCATTCGAACCGGGGTGTCCCAATTAGTCAGTACAGCCAATTTCACTTACCTGCAGTACCCACAAGTACCAGAAAGGACTCACTTATAGGATCGGTCGAGGATCAGTCATGACCGATCGTGGTTATCATCCCTATACCTAGCGGAACCCTAACCCTAGCAGCCACAGACCAGCACGCAGGCCAAGTCAAAACACTCACCAAACCCTATACACAAAGTCTGCCACAATACTAGGCCAAACCACAACCCTAACCCTAATCACAACCACTCCCACAACCCAAACCCTAACCATAACCACTCCCACAACCCTAATTGGGGGTTATGGTTAGGATTAGGGTTACAGGACAGGTTAGGGTCAGAAACACCAGAGGTCAAGCCTGGTTAGGGTTAGGAAAGGCCCAATGGACAGTCAACTAGGGCTGGACTTAGAAGAATTTTCGAAAATTCCCATTCATTTCAATGGAAAACACTTTGACCAATCATAACTCTTGAACGGAAGGTCGTAGAGCTTCCAAACCAACATCCGCCTGCCCTAATATGGCCACGGGCAACACGCCAGTCTTGTCCCCGACTCTCTACGACCTTCCGTTCCCGAGATACAGCCCATTTCCTGTCCAAAACGGATGTAGCTCCCGAACGGAAGGTCACACGACCCCAAGACCACCACCATTCGAACCGGGGTGTCCCAATTAGTCAGTACAGCCAATTTCACTTACCTGCAGTACCCACAAGTACCAGAAAGGACTCACTTATAGGATCGGTCGAGGATCAGTCATGACCGATCGTGGTTATCATCCCTATACCTAGCGGAACCCTAACCCTAGCAGCCACAGACCAGCACGCAGGCCAAGTCAAAACACTCACCAAACCCTATACACAAAGTCTGCCACAATACTAGGCCAAACCACAACCCTAACCCTAATCACAACCACTCCCACAACCCAAACCCTAACCATAACCACTCCCACAACCCTAATTGGGGGTTATGGTTAGGATTAGGGTTACAGGACAGGTTAGGGTCAGAAACACCAGAGGTCAAGCCTGGTTAGGGTTAGGAAAGGCCCAATGGACAGTCAACTAGGGCTGGACTTAGAAGAATTTTCGAAAATTCCCATTCATTTCAATGGAAAACACTTTGACCAATCATAACTCTTGAACGGAAGGTCGTAGAGCTTCCAAACCAACATCCGCCTGCCCTAATATGGCCACGGGCAACACGCCAGTCTTGTCCCCGACTCTCTACGACCTTCCGTTCCCGAGATACAGCCCATTTCCTGTCCAAAACGGATGTAGCTCCCGAACGGAAGGTCACACGACCCCAAGACCACCACCATTCGAACCGGGGTGTCCCAATTAGTCAGTACAGCCAATTTCACTTACCTGCAGTACCCACAAGTACCAGAAAGGACTCACTTATAGGATCGGTCGAGGATCAGTCATGACCGATCGTGGTTATCATCCCTATACCTAACCCTAACCCTAACCCTAACCCTAACCCTAACCCTAACCCTAACCCTAACCCTAACCCTAACCCTAACCCTAACCCTAACCCTAACCCTAACCCCGATCGTGGTTATCATCCCTATACCTAGCGGAACCCTAACCCTAGCAGCCACAGACCAGCACGCAGGCCAAGTCAAAACACTCACCAAACCCTATACACAAAGTCTGCCACAATACTAGGCCAAACCACAACCCTAACCCTAATCACAACCACTCCCACAACCCAAACCCTAACCATAACCACTCCCACAACCCTAATTGGGGGTTATGGTTAGGATTAGGGTTACAGGACAGGTTAGGGTCAGAAACACCAGAGGTCAAGCCTGGTTAGGGTTAGGAAAGGCCCAATGGACAGTCAACTAGGGCTGGACTTAGAAGAATTTTCGAAAATTCCCATTCATTTCAATGGAAAACACTTTGACCAATCATAACTCTTGAACGGAAGGTCGTAGAGCTTCCAAACCAACATCCGCCTGCCCTAATATGGCCACGGGCAACACGCCAGTCTTGTCCCCGACTCTCTACGACCTTCCGTTCCCGAGATACAGCCCATTTCCTGTCCAAAACGGATGTAGCTCCCGAACGGAAGGTCACACGACCCCAAGACCACCACCATTCGAACCGGGGTGTCCCAATTAGTCAGTACAGCCAATTTCACTTACCTGCAGTACCCACAAGTACCAGAAAGGACTCACTTATAGGATCGGTCGAGGATCAGTCATGACCGATCGTGGTTATCATCCCTATACCTAACCCTAACCCTAACCCTAACCCACAAGTACCAGAAAGGACTCACTTATAGGATCGGTCGAGGATCAGTCATGACCGATCGTGGTTATCATCCCTATACCTAACCCTAACCCTAACCCTAACCCTAACCCTAACCCTAACCCTAACCCTAACCCTAACCCTAACCCTAACCCCGATCGTGGTTATCATCCCTATACCTAGCGGAACCCTAACCCTAGCAGCCACAGACCAGCACGCAGGCCAAGTCAAAACACTCACCAAACCCTATACACAAAGTCTGCCACAATACTAGGCCAAACCACAACCCTAACCCTAATCACAACCACTCCCACAACCCAAACCCTAACCATAACCACTCCCACAACCCTAATTGGGGGTTATGGTTAGGATTAGGGTTACAGGACAGGTTAGGGTCAGAAACACCAGAGGTCAAGCCTGGTTAGGGTTAGGAAAGGCCCAATGGACAGTCAACTAGGGCTGGACTTAGAAGAATTTTCGAAAATTCCCATTCATTTCAATGGAAAACACTTTGACCAATCATAACTCTTGAACGGAAGGTCGTAGAGCTTCCAAACCAACATCCGCCTGCCCTAATATGGCCACGGGCAACACGCCAGTCTTGTCCCCGACTCTCTACGACCTTCCGTTCCCGAGATACAGCCCATTTCCTGTCCAAAACGGATGTAGCTCCCGAACGGAAGGTCACACGACCCCAAGACCACCACCATTCGAACCGGGGTGTCCCAATTAGTCAGTACAGCCAATTTCACTTACCTGCAGTACCCACAAGTACCAGAAAGGACTCACTTATAGGATCGGTCGAGGATCAGTCATGACCGATCGTGGTTATCATCCCTATACCTAGCGGAACCCTAGCGGAACCCTAACCCTAGCAGCCACAGACCAGCACGCAGGCCAAGTCAAAACACTCACCAAACCCTATACACAAAGTCTGCCACAATACTAGGCCAAACCACAACCCTAACCCTAATCACAACCACTCCCACAACCCAAACCCTAACCATAACCACTCCCACAACCCTAATTGGGGGTTATGGTTAGGATTAGGGTTACAGGACAGGTTAGGGTCAGAAACACCAGAGGTCAAGCCTGGTTAGGGTTAGGAAAGGCCCAATGGACAGTCAACTAGGGCTGGACTTAGAAGAATTTTCGAAAATTCCCATTCATTTCAATGGAAAACACTTTGACCAATCATAACTCTTGAACGGAAGGTCGTAGAGCTTCCAAACCAACATCCGCCTGCCCTAATATGGCCACGGGCAACACGCCAGTCTTGTCCCCGACTCTCTACGACCTTCCGTTCCCGAGATACAGCCCATTTCCTGTCCAAAACGGATGTAGCTCCCGAACGGAAGGTCACACGACCCCAAGACCACCACCATTCGAACCGGGGTGTCCCAATTAGTCAGTACAGCCAATTTCACTTACCTGCAGTACCCACAAGTACCAGAAAGGACTCACTTATAGGATCGGTCGAGGATCAGTCATGACCGATCGTGGTTATCATCCCTATACCTAACCCTAACCCTAACCCTAACCCTAACCCTAACCCTAACCCTAACCCTAACCCTAACCCTAACCCTAACCCTAACCCTAACCCTAACCCTAACCCCGATCGTGGTTATCATCCCTATACCTAGCGGAACCCTAACCCTAGCAGCCACAGACCAGCACGCAGGCCAAGTCAAAACACTCACCAAACCCTATACACAAAGTCTGCCACAATACTAGGCCAAACCACAACCCTAACCCTAATCACAACCACTCCCACAACCCAAACCCTAACCATAACCACTCCCACAACCCTAATTGGGGGTTATGGTTAGGATTAGGGTTACAGGACAGGTTAGGGTCAGAAACACCAGAGGTCAAGCCTGGTTAGGGTTAGGAAAGGCCCAATGGACAGTCAACTAGGGCTGGACTTAGAAGAATTTTCGAAAATTCCCATTCATTTCAATGGAAAACACTTTGACCAATCATAACTCTTGAACGGAAGGTCGTAGAGCTTCCAAACCAACATCCGCCTGCCCTAATATGGCCACGGGCAACACGCCAGTCTTGTCCCCGACTCTCTACGACCTTCCGTTCCCGAGATACAGCCCATTTCCTGTCCAAAACGGATGTAGCTCCCGAACGGAAGGTCACACGACCCCAAGACCACCACCATTCGAACCGGGGTGTCCCAATTAGTCAGTACAGCCAATTTCACTTACCTGCAGTACCCACAAGTACCAGAAAGGACTCACTTATAGGATCGGTCGAGGATCAGTCATGACCGATCGTGGTTATCATCCCTATACCTAACCCTAACCCTAACCCTAACCCACAAGTACCAGAAAGGACTCACTTATAGGATCGGTCGAGGATCAGTCATGACCGATCGTGGTTATCATCCCTATACCTAACCCTAACCCTAACCCTAACCCTAACCCTAACCCTAACCCTAACCCTAACCCTAACCCTAACCCTAACCCCGATCGTGGTTATCATCCCTATACCTAGCGGAACCCTAACCCTAGCAGCCACAGACCAGCACGCAGGCCAAGTCAAAACACTCACCAAACCCTATACACAAAGTCTGCCACAATACTAGGCCAAACCACAACCCTAACCCTAATCACAACCACTCCCACAACCCAAACCCTAACCATAACCACTCCCACAACCCTAATTGGGGGTTATGGTTAGGATTAGGGTTACAGGACAGGTTAGGGTCAGAAACACCAGAGGTCAAGCCTGGTTAGGGTTAGGAAAGGCCCAATGGACAGTCAACTAGGGCTGGACTTAGAAGAATTTTCGAAAATTCCCATTCATTTCAATGGAAAACACTTTGACCAATCATAACTCTTGAACGGAAGGTCGTAGAGCTTCCAAACCAACATCCGCCTGCCCTAATATGGCCACGGGCAACACGCCAGTCTTGTCCCCGACTCTCTACGACCTTCCGTTCCCGAGATACAGCCCATTTCCTGTCCAAAACGGATGTAGCTCCCGAACGGAAGGTCACACGACCCCAAGACCACCACCATTCGAACCGGGGTGTCCCAATTAGTCAGTACAGCCAATTTCACTTACCTGCAGTACCCACAAGTACCAGAAAGGACTCACTTATAGGATCGGTCGAGGATCAGTCATGACCGATCGTGGTTATCATCCCTATACCTAGCGGAACCCTAGCGGAACCCTAACCCTAGCAGCCACAGACCAGCACGCAGGCCAAGTCAAAACACTCACCAAACCCTATACACAAAGTCTGCCACAATACTAGGCCAAACCACAACCCTAACCCTAATCACAACCACTCCCACAACCCAAACCCTAACCATAACCACTCCCACAACCCTAATTGGGGGTTATGGTTAGGATTAGGGTTACAGGACAGGTTAGGGTCAGAAACACCAGAGGTCAAGCCTGGTTAGGGTTAGGAAAGGCCCAATGGACAGTCAACTAGGGCTGGACTTAGAAGAATTTTCGAAAATTCCCATTCATTTCAATGGAAAACACTTTGACCAATCATAACTCTTGAACGGAAGGTCGTAGAGCTTCCAAACCAACATCCGCCTGCCCTAATATGGCCACGGGCAACACGCCAGTCTTGTCCCCGACTCTCTACGACCTTCCGTTCCCGAGATACAGCCCATTTCCTGTCCAAAACGGATGTAGCTCCCGAACGGAAGGTCACACGACCCCAAGACCACCACCATTCGAACCGGGGTGTCCCAATTAGTCAGTACAGCCAATTTCACTTACCTGCAGTACCCACAAGTACCAGAAAGGACTCACTTATAGGATCGGTCGAGGATCAGTCATGACCGATCGTGGTTATCATCCCTATACCTAGCGGAACCCTAACCCTAGCAGCCACAGACCAGCACGCAGGCCAAGTCAAAACACTCACCAAACCCTATACACAAAGTCTGCCACAATACTAGGCCAAACCACAACCCTAACCCTAATCACAACCACTCCCACAACCCAAACCCTAACCATAACCACTCCCACAACCCTAATTGGGGGTTATGGTTAGGATTAGGGTTACAGGACAGGTTAGGGTCAGAAACACCAGAGGTCAAGCCTGGTTAGGGTTAGGAAAGGCCCAATGGACAGTCAACTAGGGCTGGACTTAGAAGAATTTTCGAAAATTCCCATTCATTTCAATGGAAAACACTTTGACCAATCATAACTCTTGAACGGAAGGTCGTAGAGCTTCCAAACCAACATCCGCCTGCCCTAATATGGCCACGGGCAACACGCCAGTCTTGTCCCCGACTCTCTACGACCTTCCGTTCCCGAGATACAGCCCATTTCCTGTCCAAAACGGATGTAGCTCCCGAACGGAAGGTCACACGACCCCAAGACCACCACCATTCGAACCGGGGTGTCCCAATTAGTCAGTACAGCCAATTTCACTTACCTGCAGTACCCACAAGTACCAGAAAGGACTCACTTATAGGATCGGTCGAGGATCAGTCATGACCGATCGTGGTTATCATCCCTATACCTAGCGGAACCCTAGCGGAACCCTAACCCTAGCAGCCACAGACCAGCACGCAGGCCAAGTCAAAACACTCACCAAACCCTATACACAAAGTCTGCCACAATACTAGGCCAAACCACAACCCTAACCCTAATCACAACCACTCCCACAACCCAAACCCTAACCATAACCACTCCCACAACCCTAATTGGGGGTTATGGTTAGGATTAGGGTTACAGGACAGGTTAGGGTCAGAAACACCAGAGGTCAAGCCTGGTTAGGGTTAGGAAAGGCCCAATGGACAGTCAACTAGGGCTGGACTTAGAAGAATTTTCGAAAATTCCCATTCATTTCAATGGAAAACACTTTGACCAATCATAACTCTTGAACGGAAGGTCGTAGAGCTTCCAAACCAACATCCGCCTGCCCTAATATGGCCACGGGCAACACGCCAGTCTTGTCCCCGACTCTCTACGACCTTCCGTTCCCGAGATACAGCCCATTTCCTGTCCAAAACGGATGTAGCTCCCGAACGGAAGGTCACACGACCCCAAGACCACCACCATTCGAACCGGGGTGTCCCAATTAGTCAGTACAGCCAATTTCACTTACCTGCAGTACCCACAAGTACCAGAAAGGACTCACTTATAGGATCGGTCGAGGATCAGTCATGACCGATCGTGGTTATCATCCCTATACCTAGCGGAACCCTAACCCTAGCAGCCACAGACCAGCACGCAGGCCAAGTCAAAACACTCACCAAACCCTATACACAAAGTCTGCCACAATACTAGGCCAAACCACAACCCTAACCCTAATCACAACCACTCCCACAACCCAAACCCTAACCATAACCACTCCCACAACCCTAATTGGGGGTTATGGTTAGGATTAGGGTTACAGGACAGGTTAGGGTCAGAAACACCAGAGGTCAAGCCTGGTTAGGGTTAGGAAAGGCCCAATGGACAGTCAACTAGGGCTGGACTTAGAAGAATTTTCGAAAATTCCCATTCATTTCAATGGAAAACACTTTGACCAATCATAACTCTTGAACGGAAGGTCGTAGAGCTTCCAAACCAACATCCGCCTGCCCTAATATGGCCACGGGCAACACGCCAGTCTTGTCCCCGACTCTCTACGACCTTCCGTTCCCGAGATACAGCCCATTTCCTGTCCAAAACGGATGTAGCTCCCGAACGGAAGGTCACACGACCCCAAGACCACCACCATTCGAACCGGGGTGTCCCAATTAGTCAGTACAGCCAATTTCACTTACCTGCAGTACCCACAAGTACCAGAAAGGACTCACTTATAGGATCGGTCGAGGATCAGTCATGACCGATCGTGGTTATCATCCCTATACCTAGCGGAACCCTAACCCTAGCAGCCACAGACCAGCACGCAGGCCAAGTCAAAACACTCACCAAACCCTATACACAAAGTCTGCCACAATACTAGGCCAAACCACAACCCTAACCCTAATCACAACCACTCCCACAACCCAAACCCTAACCATAACCACTCCCACAACCCTAATTGGGGGTTATGGTTAGGATTAGGGTTACAGGACAGGTTAGGGTCAGAAACACCAGAGGTCAAGCCTGGTTAGGGTTAGGAAAGGCCCAATGGACAGTCAACTAGGGCTGGACTTAGAAGAATTTTCGAAAATTCCCATTCATTTCAATGGAAAACACTTTGACCAATCATAACTCTTGAACGGAAGGTCGTAGAGCTTCCAAACCAACATCCGCCTGCCCTAATATGGCCACGGGCAACACGCCAGTCTTGTCCCCGACTCTCTACGACCTTCCGTTCCCGAGATACAGCCCATTTCCTGTCCAAAACGGATGTAGCTCCCGAACGGAAGGTCACACGACCCCAAGACCACCACCATTCGAACCGGGGTGTCCCAATTAGTCAGTACAGCCAATTTCACTTACCTGCAGTACCCACAAGTACCAGAAAGGACTCACTTATAGGATCGGTCGAGGATCAGTCATGACCGATCGTGGTTATCATCCCTATACCTAACCCTAACCCTAACCCTAACCCTAACCCTAACCCTAACCCTAACCCTAACCCTAACCCTAACCCTAACCCCGATCGTGGTTATCATCCCTATACCTAGCGGAACCCTAACCCTAGCAGCCACAGACCAGCACGCAGGCCAAGTCAAAACACTCACCAAACCCTATACACAAAGTCTGCCACAATACTAGGCCAAACCACAACCCTAACCCTAATCACAACCACTCCCACAACCCAAACCCTAACCATAACCACTCCCACAACCCTAATTGGGGGTTATGGTTAGGATTAGGGTTACAGGACAGGTTAGGGTCAGAAACACCAGAGGTCAAGCCTGGTTAGGGTTAGGAAAGGCCCAATGGACAGTCAACTAGGGCTGGACTTAGAAGAATTTTCGAAAATTCCCATTCATTTCAATGGAAAACACTTTGACCAATCATAACTCTTGAACGGAAGGTCGTAGAGCTTCCAAACCAACATCCGCCTGCCCTAATATGGCCACGGGCAACACGCCAGTCTTGTCCCCGACTCTCTACGACCTTCCGTTCCCGAGATACAGCCCATTTCCTGTCCAAAACGGATGTAGCTCCCGAACGGAAGGTCACACGACCCCAAGACCACCACCATTCGAACCGGGGTGTCCCAATTAGTCAGTACAGCCAATTTCACTTACCTGCAGTACCCACAAGTACCAGAAAGGACTCACTTATAGGATCGGTCGAGGATCAGTCATGACCGATCGTGGTTATCATCCCTATACCTAGCGGAACCCTAACCCTAGCAGCCACAGACCAGCACGCAGGCCAAGTCAAAACACTCACCAAACCCTATACACAAAGTCTGCCACAATACTAGGCCAAACCACAACCCTAACCCTAATCACAACCACTCCCACAACCCAAACCCTAACCATAACCACTCCCACAACCCTAATTGGGGGTTATGGTTAGGATTAGGGTTACAGGACAGGTTAGGGTCAGAAACACCAGAGGTCAAGCCTGGTTAGGGTTAGGAAAGGCCCAATGGACAGTCAACTAGGGCTGGACTTAGAAGAATTTTCCAAAATTCCCATTCATTTCAATGGAAAACACTTTGACCAATCATAACTCTTGAACGGAAGGTCGTAGAGCTTCCAAACCAAGATCCGCCTGCCCTAATATGGCCACGGGCAACACGCCAGTCTTGTCCCCGACTCTCTACGACCTTCCGTTCCCGAGATACAGCCCATTTCCTGTCCAAAACGGATGTAGCTCCCGAACGGAAGGTCACACGACCCCAAGACCACCACCATTCGAACCGGGGTGTCCCAATTAGTCAGTACAGCCAATTTCACTTACCTGCAGTACCCACAAGTACCAGAAAGGACTCACTTATAGGATCGGTCGAGGATCAGTCATGACCGATCGTGGTTATCATCCCTATACCCTAACCCTAACCCTAACCCTAACCCTAACCCTAACCCAGGCCAAGTCAAAACACTCACCAAACCCTATACACAAAGTCTGCCACAATACTAGGCCAAACCACAACCCTAACCCTAATCACAACCACTCCCACAACCCAAACCCTAACCATAACCACTCCCACAACCCTAATTGGGGGTTATGGTTAGGATTAGGGTTACAGGACAGGTTAGGGTCAGAAACACCAGAGGTCAAGCCTGGTTAGGGTTAGGAAAGGCCCAATGGACAGTCAACTAGGGCTGGACTTAGAAGAATTTTCCAAAATTCCCATTCATTTCAATGGAAAACACTTTGACCAATCATAACTCTTGAACGGAAGGTCGTAGAGCTTCCAAACCAAGATCCGCCTGCCCTAATATGGCCACGGGCAACACGCCAGTCTTGTCCCCGACTCTCTACGACCTTCCGTTCCCGAGATACAGCCCATTTCCTGTCCAAAACGGATGTAGCTCCCGAACGGAAGGTCACACGACCCCAAGACCACCACCATTCGAACCGGGGTGTCCCAATTAGTCAGTACAGCCAATTTCACTTACCTGCAGTACCCACAAGTACCAGAAAGGACTCACTTATAGGATCGGTCGAGGATCAGTCATGACCGATCGTGGTTATCATCCCTATACCCTAACCCTAACCCTAACCCTAACCCTAACCCTAACCCAGGCCAAGTCAAAACACTCACCAAACCCTATACACAAAGTCTGCCACAATACTAGGCCAAACCACAACCCTAACCCTAATCACAACCACTCCCACAACCCAAACCCTAACCATAACCACTCCCACAACCCTAATTGGGGGTTATGGTTAGGATTAGGGTTACAGGACAGGTTAGGGTCAGAAACACCAGAGGTCAAGCCTGGTTAGGGTTAGGAAAGGCCCAATGGACAGTCAACTAGGGCTGGACTTAGAAGAATTTTCCAAAATTCCCATTCATTTCAATGGAAAACACTTTGACCAATCATAACTCTTGAACGGAAGGTCGTAGAGCTTCCAAACCAAGATCCGCCTGCCCTAATATGGCCACGGGCAACACGCCAGTCTTGTCCCCGACTCTCTACGACCTTCCGTTCCCGAGATACAGCCCATTTCCTGTCCAAAACGGATGTAGCTCCCGAACGGAAGGTCACACGACCCCAAGACCACCACCATTCGAACCGGGGTGTCCCAATTAGTCAGTACAGCCAATTTCACTTACCTGCAGTACCCACAAGTACCAGAAAGGACTCACTTATAGGATCGGTCGAGGATCAGTCATGACCGATCGTGGTTATCATCCCTATACCCTAACCCTAACCCTAACCCTAACCCTAACCCTAACCCAGGCCAAGTCAAAACACTCACCAAACCCTATACACAAAGTCTGCCACAATACTAGGCCAAACCACAACCCTAACCCTAATCACAACCACTCCCACAACCCAAACCCTAACCATAACCACTCCCACAACCCTAATTGGGGGTTATGGTTAGGATTAGGGTTACAGGACAGGTTAGGGTCAGAAACACCAGAGGTCAAGCCTGGTTAGGGTTAGGAAAGGCCCAATGGACAGTCAACTAGGGCTGGACTTAGAAGAATTTTCCAAAATTCCCATTCATTTCAATGGAAAACACTTTGACCAATCATAACTCTTGAACGGAAGGTCGTAGAGCTTCCAAACCAAGATCCGCCTGCCCTAATATGGCCACGGGCAACACGCCAGTCTTGTCCCCGACTCTCTACGACCTTCCGTTCCCGAGATACAGCCCATTTCCTGTCCAAAACGGATGTAGCTCCCGAACGGAAGGTCACACGACCCCAAGACCACCACCATTCGAACCGGGGTGTCCCAATTAGTCAGTACAGCCAATTTCACTTACCTGCAGTACCCACAAGTACCAGAAAGGACTCACTTATAGGATCGGTCGAGGATCAGTCATGACCGATCGTGGTTATCATCCCTATACCCTAACCCTAACCCTAACCCTAACCCTAACCCTAACCCTAACCCTAACCCTAACCCTAACCCTAACCCTAACCCTAGCCCTAATCAAAAGGGGGCGGGGCAAGGAGGGGCATGAGGATCAAGCTTTAGGACGAATGATTTTAATTTGGTTTCCTACACTGACCATTAGAAAGTGTATATTGTTAATAGTTTTGATACCCATTCTGCAACAGTATAACCATAAATCTGATTATTCCCATACTATTCTACACAGTTTGCTAATACTACATCAATTACTAGTCCGGTTACATCCTCACCTTCAGCCATATTTCTTACACCAATGATCAGCAATTCCAATCTTCAAGGCTCAATGTCCGGACAGTTAAAGATTCCATATTCCAGCTCACCTGTTGCTAATAAAGGCACTGTTATCATGGTTGATGGAAGTCTGACCCTTCAATTGAGTTGTTTGCTGAACCCTAACCCTAATAACCTCTTGCATACAGAGTCGACCGTTGATAACTCTAAACTAATCTCACAACTTTCTACTTTTTTCAAACACCATATTCAGTCTGTTTTAAAGATGTACCCTCATTAGACACTCCTGATATTAATGGACAGTTATTATCGAATGCTGCAGTCATTAGAAAATAACACTTCATTTTAATCAGGTGCATTAGAAGGGAAACATTTAAAGAAGCAGATTAAGGTCCTTGAAGACTAAGAATTCCCATCATAAAAACCTTTTCCCTGTTTCTGCCAAATAGCCAATTGAACTACACCTGGAAGGTGAATATATCTATAGGTTAAAGAAACCGAGGCCCACTCAAACTGGGGTTACAAATGTGTTCCGCTGACATAAAGCTAGTGAATAATGAAACACAAAGGCATAAAAACATTTTTATTAACATGAATTCATCCCAGCATGTGATCTTAAGTAGCTACACCTCATTCTGAAGCTGCCATTACACTGCACAAGTAAAGACACACAATTTACAACATTTACGCGTAATCATTTAGCAGACGCTTTGATTGAAACTGATTTACGAGAGCAGTCATTGAGCGATGAAACACCAAACACAGTGGGGTTGTTTTTAGATTGAATCATACCTCGTGAGAACCAATAAGATGACCAATGATTGTGGACATAACGCAAGAGACAGAGTTGATGTTCTTGAAGGTTATGAATGACTGCCATGATGCAAACCCTGTCACGACACCCAGAAGATGAATATCTATTGGTCACTTACAAGTGTAGTCCCACCCAAACCCCAAAAGATTGTGTTCCACTGACAAAAACCTTAAATGAATTGGAACAAATAAAATACAAGGGAAAAGTTTTAATATTAGTTTTGTTTTATTAATATAGCATGTACTCATCACACCATGTGATCTTAACCAATTACACCCAACTCAGAAGATGCTAATTGTGTTCCTATAACACACAACATTGGAATTAAAATCTTTGAGGATTAAGAATTACCGCACTCAAACGCCATTTACTGTTGCTGCCCAATACTGCCGATTGAACTACAAACAGAAGCTGAATATATCTAGTTACATGAGCATGTACCCACCCAAACCCTAAAAGCTGTGTTCAGTGTCAACTAAAATTTAACGTTATTTAATATTGAAGAAAATTAATAAAATGTTTAAAGGGAATACAAACAAATCTGTTTTATTAGCATGAGCACACCCCACCATGTTATCTTAACTCATGCCATTATCAACCTTGGTGGAAACTTAACCTTTCATTACTTGTGTGCTTGATCAGTGTTAAATCCAAAACTCAGGAATTTGGGCGGCATTAACTACATTTAGTGACCTTTGACATACAGACTAGAAAATTGATAAACAGTAACTAATCCCACAACCTTTTAGCTGTCAGACGACATGTTCTGTCTGTTTTACATGTTTACCCTCCTCAGACTCTGGATACTAATGAATGGATCATTATCTAGTGCTGCAGTCACTAAAAAAAATAACCGTTCATTTGAATCAGTTGCATTAAAAAGGGAGAACATTTAAAATATACAGACTTAAAGTCCATGAAGATTAAGAAATACTGCCATACCAACACAAATCCTATCACTGTTGCTGCCTGATTGAACCACACCCAGAAGCTGAATAGTTCTATAGGTCAGTTACAAGACTAGGCCCACCCAAACCCTAAAAGCTGATGTGTTCCCCACTGACAGAAAACAGCCCTAACTGAATAATGAAAAAGTGAAATAGAAGGGGAGTAAACTAATATGGGCTCATCCCTAAATGATATTTTAACTAGCTACACCGGATTCAGAAGCCTTTAATACTTGTGTTCCAATACACCGAAAATGTAAAGTAAAAATTGAAGTCTTTAAAGTCCAAAATAAAGATTTACTGCCATACTGACGCTTACCCTGTCACTGTTGCTCCATTGAACTACATCAAGAAGCAGAGTATTTATCAAGGTCCGTTACAAGACTAGATTCACCCAAAACCTAAAAACCAGTGTTACATTAACTGAAAAAAGAACAAAGTGAAAGAAAAAAAAAAATTCAGTTTTTGATTAGCATGAGTTCACTCCACCATGTGAAGTTAACTAGCACCATTATCAAGCTTGGTGGAACCCTGACCCTTTCAGTTGTGCTGGAGCAGGGAAACATCTATAACTGTCAGGACATTGGGCCTCATGAACTAAAATTGACCTGTCATACAGAGTAGGAAATTGATGACTTATCACAATTTTCAGAGACAACATAATCTGTCCGTTTTAAACATTTACCCTCACAACACTCCTGATGCTATTGAATGGATCATTATCTAGTGCTGCAGTCACTAGAAAATAACCGTTCATTTTAATCAGGTGTATTAAGAGGGAACATTTAAAAAAGACAATTGAAATCGTTGGAGATTAAGAAAAACTGCTATACTAACAAATCCTATCACTGTTGCTGCCAGATTGAACTACACCCAGAAGCTGAATATTTCTATAGGTCAGTTACAAGACTAAGCCCACCCAAACCCTAAAAGCTGATGTGTTCCACTGACAAACCATAGCCCTAACTGAATAATGAAAAACAGTTGAATAGAAGGAGAGTCAACTAATATTGGCTCAACCCAAAATGAAGCTACACCAGATTCAGAAGCCTTAAATAATTGTGTTCCAATACACCAAACATTAAAAATAAATGAAGTCCAAGAAAGAATTACTGCCGTACTAACGCTTACCCTGTCACAGCCCCTGATGGTCAATTGAACTACAATCGAGAAGCTGAGTATTTAGCAGGGTCAGTTACAAGACTACGCCGACCCAAACCCTACAAACTGATGTGTTCTACTAACAAACGCTACCCGAAGAATGGACAACAAAGTGAAACAAGAGAAGAAACCTGTTTTTATTATTAGCATAAAATCATCCTACCATGTGATCTTAACTAGCACCATTATCAAGATTGGTGGAACCCTGACCCTTTCAGTTGCGCTGGAGCAGGAAAGCATCTACAACTGTCAGGACATTGGCCTCATGAACTAAAATTGATGACCTGTCATACAGAGTAGGAAGTGTATGACTAGTGACTAATCACAACTTTCAGAGACAACATAATCTGTCCTTTTTAAACATTTACCCTCACAACACTCCTGATACTAATGAATGGATCATTATCTAGTGCTGCAGTCACTAGAAAATAACCCTTCATTTGAATCAAGTGCATGGAAAGGGGGAACATTTAAAAAGCACAGAATTGAAGTCCTTGAAGATACTGCTATACTAACACAAATCTTATCCCTGTTGCTGCCCCATGGTTGATTAAACTACACCAGAAGCTGAATATCTATAGGTCAGTTACACAAGCCTAGTCCCACCCAAACCCTAAAAGCTGATGTGTTCTACTGACAGAAACCCTAACCCTAACAGAATAATGAAAAACACATTGAAAGACAAGGGAAGAAAATTATCATGGGCTCATCCCAAAATTTAATCAGAACTAGCTACACCCAATTCAGAAACCTCTAATGCTTGTGTTCCAATACACTGCACAACTAGTATCAAGGAGCCTCATCCCACCATATGATATTAACTAGCTACACTGGATTCAGAAGCCTTTAATACTCCTTCCAACACACAAAATGTAAAACATCAGAATTGAAGTCCAAGATAAAGAATTACTGCAGTACTAACACTAACCTTGTCACTGTTGCGGCCCCTGATGGTTGATTGAACTACACTGAGAAGCTGAGTATTTCTATAAGTCAGTTACAAGACTAGGCCCACCCAAACCCTAAAAAATGATGTGCTCCACTAACAGAAACAGGGTTATGATTTCATGAGCTTTAGGGTTTGGGTGGGCCTAGGCTTGTGTAACTGACTCAGCTTCTGGGTGTAGTTTAATCAACCATGGGCAGCAACAGGGATAAGACTTGTTAGTATGGCAGTATTTTTTAATCTTTAAGGACTTGAGTTCTGTGTTTTTTTATGTTCCCCCTCCCAACACTCCTGATACTAATGAACGGATCATTATCTAGTGCTGCAGTCACTAGAAAATAACCCTTCATTTGAATCAAGTGCATTGAAAGGGGGAACATTAAAAAAACAGAATTAAAGTCCTTGAAGATTAAAAGGAATACTGCCATACTAACAAATCTTATCACTGGTGCCTCATGGTTGATTAAACTACACCCAGAAGCTGAGTCAGTTACACAAGCCTAGGCCCACCCTAACCTTAAAAGCTCATGAAACCATAACTGAATAATGTAAAAGTGAAACATAAGGGAAGAAACACATTGTTTATTATTATTATTATCAACATGGACTCAATCCCAAAATGTGATTGGAACTACCTACAACTGTTTCAGAAGCCATTTGTAGTTGTCTTTCAATACACCGCACAACTAGATGCATCAACTGAGACTCATCCCACCATATCTTAACTAGCTACACCCGATTCAGAAGCCAGTTGTACGCCAATGCACAATACACACAAAATTTAACACGAACCCTGATGGTTGATTAAACTACACCCAGAAGCTGAGTCAGTTACACAAGCCTAGGCCCACCCAAACCCTAAAAACGGATGTGTTCTGACAGATATGGGGGGGTCAATACCTCCAGTGTCTGGGATTACTATCTTGGTCCACTGGGAGGGCCTTGGGTATTGACAGATGTAAGAGGCAAGGAGTGTGGTGCGGTGAGTGTATGAGTGGAGCTTTTCCCCTATTAGAAGACTGGGCTACGATGAAGGTCCTGAGCCCTGGACCACCACATCCTGCGTGCTGTCCCGAGTGGGACCCAGGAGGGCCGCATACTTACAGCCCACCCAAACAAGCTGCTTGTTAACACCGCTAGGTTACCACAACCTGCCTGGAGAAGGCCTGAAGATCTCCCTCCCAGACTCATCCAAACAAAACTGCTTGAGGTGAAGGACACCACAGTCTTGACTAGAGGCTAGGGGGAATGCTGGCGGAAGGGAGGGAACATTCTAAAATCTTAACTCCCCACAAGCTTCTACCAGCAGCTAAGGGCCAAGAGAGAGAAAGGTTAGGTTTACCCAGCCAGACAAGTTGCCCCTGTCACAGCCTCCCCAGAAAAGTTTAATACATGTGTTCCAATACACCACACAACTACAAATATCAAATGAGGAAAGACAGATAAGGATAGGTTTACCGACCTAGACAAGCTGCCCCTGTCACAGCCTGCCCAGAAAAGTCTACCCTCCCAGAGAAGCTGCCCCTGTCACAGCCTGCCCAGAGAGGTTTAATACTTTTGTTCCAATACACCCCACAACTACAAGTAGCAAACGAGGCCAGAGAGGGTAGGTTTTCCCAGCCAGACAAGCTGCCCCTGTCACAGCCTGCCCAGATATGTTCACCTTACCTGGCAACCTGCCCCTGTCACAGCCTGCCCAGAGAGATTTAATACTTATGTTCTTATACACCGCACAACTACAAGTATCAAATGAGGAGAGACAGATAAGGATAGGTTTACCCACCTAGACAAGCTGCCCCTGTCACAGTCTGCCCAGAAAGGAAAGGTTTGCCCTCCCAGACAAGCTGCCCCTGTCACAGCCTGTGCAGAGAAGTTTACCCACACAGTCAAGTTGCCCCTGTCACAGCCTGCCCAGATAAGTTTACCCACCCAGACAAACTCCCCCTGTCACAGCTTGCCCAGAGAAGTTTACCCAGACAAACTGCCCCTGTCACAGTCTGCCCAGAGAAGTTTAATACTTTTGTTCCAATACACCGCACAACTACAAGTAGCAAACAAGGCCAGAGAGGGTAGGTTTACCCAGCCAGACAAGCTGCCCCTGTCACAGCCTGCCCAGAGACGTTTACCTTACCTGGCAAGCTGCCCCTGTCACAGCTTGCCCAGAGAAGTTTACCCACCCAGACAAGCTGCCCCTGTCACAGCCTGCCCATGGAGGTCAACCCATCCAGTCAAGCTGCCCCTGTCACAGCTTGCCCAGAGAAGTTTACACACCCAGACAAGCTGCCCCTGTCACAGTCTGTCCAGAAAAGTTTACCCACCCAGACAAACTGCCCCTGTCACAGCCTGCCCATGGAGGTTTACCCACCCAGACAAGCTGCCCCTGTCACAGTCTGTCCAGAAAAGTTTACCCACCCAGACAAACTGCCCCTGTCACAGCCTGCCCAGAGAGGTGTACCCAGTCAGACAAGCTGCCCCTGTCACAGTCTGTCCAGAGATGTTTACCCACCCAGACAAGCTGCCCCTGTCACAGCCTGCCCAGAGACATTTACCCACCCAGACAAGCTGCCCCTGTCACAGCTTGCCCAGAGAAGTTTACCCACCCATTCAAGTTGCCCCTGTCACAGCCTGCCCATGGAGGTCAACCCATCCAGTCAAGCTGCCCCTGTCACAGCTTGCCCAGAAAAGTTTACACACCTAGACAAGCTGCCCCTGTCACAGTCTGTCCAGAAAAGTTTACCCACCCAGACAAACCGCCCCTGTCACAGCCTGCCCATGGAGGTTTACCCAGCCAGACAAACTGCCCCTGTCACAGCCTGCCCAGAGAGGTGTACCCAGCCAGGCAAGCTGCCCCTGTCACAGCCTGCCCAGAAAGGTTTACCCACCCAGACAAGCTGCCCCTGTCACAGCCTGCCCAGAAAGGTTTAATACTCGCAGTAGTGCAGTGTACTGGAACGCAAGTATCAACTGAAACTCTGGAGAGAGAAAGAAAGTTAGGTTTCTCCAGCCTATCCATAGAGGATTAATACTTGTAGTTGTGCGGTGTATTGGAACACAAGTATCAAAGACTCTAGAAAGAGAGAGACGGAAAGAGATACAAGTTTAGGTTTACTCTGTTAGACAAGCTGCCCCTGTCACAGCTTGCCCAAAAAGAGGGTTACCTTACCTGGCACACTGCCCCTGTCACAGCCTGCCCAAAAAAGGTTACCTTACCTGTCAAGCTGCCCCTGTCACAGCCTGCCCAAAGAGGGGTTACCTTACCTGTCAAGCTGCCCCTGTCACAGCTTGCCCAAAAAGGGTTACCTTACCTGGCAAGCTGCCCCTGTCACAGCCTACCCAGAGTGAGTTACCTTACCTGGCAAGATGCCCCTGTCACAGCCTGCCATACCTTAACAAGCATTTAACACCTGAGTTCCATAAACCACACAACTTCAGGGTTATTTGCTGAATTACCATACCTTACCGAGCACTTAACACCTGTGTTCCATACACCGCACAACTTCAGGGTTAACTGCTGACTTTCAAATGTGAATGAGCGGTAGGTCATTCATTGAGATGCCGTTAACAGTTATGGTTAAAATAAAGATTTCTTTTTTTAAAAGATTTTTTTTTCAGTTCATAGCATCCACTTGACAAATATTATTAATAGTACCCCAAAATTCAAACTCTAATATGCACAGATAATTAATAAAACGGAAGTGAAATTTGAAAAGGTTGAAGTACCCACAATCCCTTGCGGTGAGGGTAGGTGGACCACTTCAGTTGTCCCAAAGTGCTTTAAATGAAATAATACACAAATAAATCAATAAAACACAACAGACCAGAACAAAGAACACAATATTCACTTGTGCATTTGGGGTAAAATAAATCAAATGAGGTCAAATTACATAACGAATACAATAAATAATTTAAATAAATGAGTTTACAGAGGGAGCGCTCCCTTGGAGAGGTGACCAACTCAGTGTTTGAGGGCTACATTTAATAGGGCCAGGAGCATGACACTCTTTCCTAATGCTGGTTTTCTCTTTATGTAGTTTGTATGTCCTTGTAATAGCATGAGACGTTTACAACAGTCAATACTTTGAGTTTTCCTTATAAGAGGGAAAGATTCACAGTGTCAAATAAACATATATTCTGTATTATGGCACATTGACTGTCTCACCACTCAAATCTCAATTTATGCATTAAGTCAATAATGTAAATTAATAATATAACATAATAACATTGAAAACACCACTAATTTGAATTATAATTGAAATTAAGGTTAGAGAATAACTTTAGCGGTTGTGGCGATCTGCTAAGATGTTTTTGATGAAGTCAGAGCTACAGTGTATTACACAAATATCACTTTTATTCCATATTGTACATACATTTAAACACACACACGTATTATATTGACATTTCATAAATTTAGCAGACACTTTTTTCTAAAGTGAAACGAATAGTGAAGTGATTGTGCCTACACCGCACCACCGGTTCACTGTCTATTTGTAGACTATTTGTTTGTTCTAACCCCAAGTCAATTTTTTGTTTGTTTGTTCTAACCCCAAGTCAAAAAATATTTGTTTGTTCTACCCCAAGTATAAAAAAAAAAATTCTAACCCCAAGTAAAACAATATTTGTTTGTTCTAACCCCAAGTAAAAAAATATTTGTTTGTTCTAACCCCAAGTCAAAAAATAATTGTTTGTTCTAACCCCAAATCCAAAAATATTTGTTTGTTCTAACCCCAAGTCAAAAAATATTTGTTTGTTCTAACCCCAAGTCCAAAAAATATTTGATTTTGCTCTAACCCCAAGTCCAAAAATATTTGTTTGTTCTAACCCCAAGTCAAAATATATTTTTTGTTCTAACCCCAAGTCAATTTTTTGTTTGTTTGTTCTAACCCCAAGTCAATTTTTTTTTGTTAGTTTTAACCCCAAATCCAAAAAATATTTGTTTGTTCTACCCCAAGTCCCAAAAATATTTGTTTGTTCTAACCCCAAGTCCAAATAATAAGTAACTGGCAATATTTTAAACTTTCAACAGCTGACAAGAACCTAAACCATCATAAAACATTTGGAAAACCCAAAGGGCTTTAAATGAAATAATAGATTAATAAACCAATAAAACCAAATACACCAGAATAAAGAACACAATAATCACTTGATGTCAAATTACATAAAAGACTCAAATAAAATAAAATGTTTGCAGAGGGAGCGCTCCCCCACTATAGTGCTCACTTGGAGAGGTGACCAACCCAGTGTTTGTGGGCTACATTTAAGTGGTCCAGGAGCATGACATGACATTTTCTCATTGTGCTGATTTTATGTCCTTATAATGGGGATAGAAATGTACAATAGGGGAAGCTTTACTGAGTATCATTGTTGAAGGTAAAGGTTGACAGCGTCAAACTAACCTATGTTATAGGGCTGGCTCTCTCATCACTCATGTCTTAGTTTGAAGGTTATGGTGATGCGTTACTGACCTTGTGGATCATTGCTGGTCTTCTCTTTAAAAAAATACGTTTAAAATATTTAACATTTTAACATTGAAAACACCACTAATTTGACTTCTACTTGAAATTAAGGTTAGAGTTTATTACTATGGATCACTTGTCTTTTAAAGCATTGCTGAATTTTTCTGATTTATTTTTGCAATAATATTGTAACTATTAACTTCAGTTGTTTGAGCTGGAGGTATTTATATTGTGGATAGGATTAGACTCATACTATTATGTGATCTTAACTAGCAACACCTGACTCAGAAGCCTTCCCGGAAGCAGGAACTGTAGTCCAGAAGCCATAACTGTAGTCCAGAAGTCTTGGTTGTTGCAATATGTTCAACACAGCTTTAAAAGAGCAGTGTAACGTATGGTGAACATTGTCACAAAATATGATTTTACATTATTAAAGTACCTGGCAATATTTTAAACTTTCAACAGCTGACAAGAACCTAACTATCATAAAACATTTGGATAGAATGTCAAAACAGTACGGCTGCGGTTTATCATCGCCATCTATTGGTGTATTGTGAGAACTGATGGTGGTATTTAAGATTACATGAATAACACGCAATGTCAAACCTGATAACACCAGTAAATGTCATGGCTTCTTCAACCAAATTTTTACGTAAGAAAAACTAGAAAAACTAACCCTAACCCTAACTGACTCAGCTTCTGGGTGTAGTTGAATCAACCATGGGAAGCAACAGGGATACGATTTGTGTTAGTATGGCAGTATTTTTTAATCTTCAAGGACTTTAATTCTGTGTTTTTTAATGTTCCCCCTCCCAACACTCCTGATACTAATGAACGGATCATTATCTAGTGCTGCTGTCACTAGAAAATAACCCTTCATTTGAATCAAGTGCATTGAAAGGGGGAACATAAAAAAAAACAGAATTAAAGTCCTTGAAGATTAAAAACATACTGCCATACTAACAAATCTTATCACTGCTGCCTCATGGTTGATTCAACTACACCCAGAAGCTGAGTCAGTTACACAGTTACACAGACCACCCAAACCCTAAAAGCTGATGAAACCATAACTGAATAATGTAACAAAGTGAAATACAAGGGAAGAAACCAAATTTGTATTATTATTAACATGGACTCAATCCTAAAATGTGATTGGAACTAACTACAACTGTTTCAAAAGCCATTTGTGCTTGTCTTTCAATACACCGCACAACTAGATGCATCGACTGCGACTCATCCCACCATATCTTAACTAGCTACACCCGATTCAGAAGCCAGTTGTACTTGTATTCCAATGCACTAGACACACAAAATGTAACACTAACCCTGATGGTCGATTGAACTACAACCAGAAGCTGAGTATTTCTATAGGTCAGTTACAAGCCTAGGCCCACCCAAACCCTAAAAACTGATGTGTTCTACTGACAGATACGGGGGGGGGGGTCAATACATCCAGTGTCCAGGATTACTATCTTGGTCCACTGGGAGGGCCTTGGGTATTGACAGATTGACTGGATGGGTAAACCTCCATGGGCAAGCTGTGACAGGGGCAGTTTGTCCCTTTGTGAAAGACACCACAGTCTTGCCTAGAGAGGCTAGGGGGAATGCTGGCGGAAGAGAGGGAACATTCTAAAATCTTAACTCCCCACAAGCTTCTACCAGCAGCTAAGGGCCAAGAGAGAGAGAGAAGGTTAGGTTTACCCAGCCAGACAAGTTGCCCCTGTCACAGCCTGCCCAGAAAAGTTTAATACTTGTGTTCCAATACACCACACAACTACAAGTATCAAATCAGACTCCAGAGAGAGAGAGAGAGAGAGAGAGATAAAAGATTAGGTTTACCCAGCCAGACAAGCTGCCTCTGTCACAGCCTGCCCAGAGAGGTTGAATACTTTTGTTCCAATACACCGCACAACTACAAGTATCAAAACGAGGGGGTAGGTTTACCCAGCCAGACTAGCTGCCCCTGTCACAGCCTGCCCAGAGATGTTTACCCACCTGGACAAGCTGCCCCTGTCACAGCCTGTACAGAGAAGTTTACCCACCCAGACAAGATGCCCCTGTCACAGTATGTCCAGAAAAGTTTAACCACCCAGACAAACTGCCCCTGTCACAGCCTGCCCATGGAGGTTTACCCAGCCAGACAAACTGCCCCTGTCACAGCTTGCCCATGGAGGTTTACCCACCCAGTCAAGCTGCCCCTGTCACAGCTTGCCCAGAGAAGTTTACCCGCCCAGTCAAGCTGCCCCTGTCGCAGCCTGCCCAGAAAGGTTTAATACTCGTAGTAGTGCGGTGTATTGGAACGCAAGTATCAACTGAAACTCTGGAGAGAGAAAGAGATAAAGTTAGGTTTATTCAGCCTATCCATTGAGGATTAATACTTGTAGTCGTGCGGTGTATTGGAACACAAGTATCAAAGACTCTAGAAAGAGAGACAGAAAGAGATACAAGTTTAGGTTTCTCTGTTAGACAAGCTGACCCTGTCACAGCCTGGCCAGAGAGGGTTACCTTACCTGGCAAGCTGCCCCTGTCACAGCCTGCCCAAAGAGGGTTACCTTACCTGGCAAGCTGCCCCTGTCACAGCCTGCCCAAAGAGTGTTACCTTACCTGGCAAGCTGCCCCTGTCACAGCCTGCCCAAAGAGGGTTACCTTACCTGGCAAGCTTCCCCTGTCACAGCCTGCCCAAAGAGGGTTACCTTACCTGGCAAGCTGCCCCTGGCACAGCCTGCCCAGAGAGGGTTACCTTACCTGGCAAGCTGCCCCTGTCACAGCCTGCCCAAAGAGGGTTACCTTACCTGGCAAGCTGCCCCTGTCACAGCCTGCCCAAAGAGGGTTACCTTACCTGGCAAGCTGCCCCTGGCACAGCCTGCCCAGAGAGGGTTACCTTACCTGGCAAGCTGCCCCTGTCACAGCCTGCCCAAAGAGGGTTACCTTACCTGGCAAGCTGCCCCTGTCACAGCCTGCCCAAAGAGGGTTACCTTACCTGGCAAGCTGCCCCTGTCACAGCCTGCCCAAAGAGGGTTACCTTACCTGGCAAGCTTCCCCTGTCACAGCCTGCCCAAAGAGGGTTACCTTACCTGGCAAGCTGCCCCTGTCACAGCTTACCCAAACTACAGTTTTCAATGTAACAGCTTGTAATAATAATAATAATTTACTAGGTCGCCACTTTGACACTAGGCAATGAGAGTGAAGTGTCTTGCCTAGGAACACAATTACATTTCCTCTAGTCGTCCCACTGTGACAGCTGGTATTGCAGTTGTCTCCTATCCAGGTACTGACCTGCTTAGTTTCTAGGATCTGACAGGACTGGGGTATTGCCAAGCTGGTACAACCACAGTGCCATTTTACAAGGACAGGGCCATTCCCTCTTGAGATTGGCAGGTTGAAGCCTAAGGACTCAACATTTCAGCAATAATTGAGACTATCCCAAACTCATGGTTGAAAAGCCCACTTAAATCAACAAACTTCAACACCTGTGTTCCGATACACCACACAACAACAGGTTTAAGGCTCAGCTACTTTTAACAAACAATACAGTTCACTTTTTTTTACAGTCCCTAGCATCATCCTGACAAACCTCATCAATAAAACTATAAAACTCTACTCAAACATGTAAATAAAATTAATAAAACTGAATACAAATATGAAAAAGTTGAGGAAAAGGGCCCACAATCCCTTGCCTTGGGGGGGAGGGGGGAGAACTGTTATATTTTACATTTTTAAGTCCCATATATGTTATTGGTTTGCTCATCCTGCCACATTAAATTCTGTGTTTGTGCAATTTACATGGCGAATAAAAAAGAATTATGATTCTGATAATCTTCTTCCTTTTTTGAAAGTTCCTCTCCTTTCCATCTCTCTTCATTGCAAGTGTGAACACATTTTTGTGAAAAAGACCTTGAAATAAAAATACATATCAGAGAGAATAAAGCTTGTGACTTGCTGAAGGCAAGCATATCATATCAAACCATGTTGTCCATCACACACTAACTCTAAGGCCTGATTAATCTATTCCACATGGACAGCTGAAGTACCAGCTGACACTGGTGGGGTGTTTCCTGTCTGAAGAGAGGATGACTCAGGAGACTCACACAACAGCAGCATAGCAGCATATATTCCTAATTTAGTGTGACTACACATATGATAAACATGTCTGTTCAAGTGAATTCATGGTAGAAGAACCAAGAGAGAGAGATGTTCATATTTTTCTCTTTATTCTTTTTTCCTGATCGGAAATAAATTGCAGGGTCTGTATTTTCACGTTACATGATGCACCAAAATGTTCGATCGATCTGTTTACAGGAATACACTGAATAGAACACAAGGTTTCACAAAGGATACACGACTGACATTTCGCCCATTGCACTTACAACAGTGAATGACATTATCTGGATAGTTTGTTAGTATTTTTTATTATTTCCTTTTTCATTTACTCCTGTCATAGATAGCGTCACTTCATCTTTGAAACCTCCTGACAGTGTAGACAGAGGATGCCCTGGGCTGGTTTCTACCCAGAGGATGCCCTGGGCTGGGTTCTACCCAGAGGATGCCCTGGGCTGGGTTCTACCCAGAGGATGCCCTGGGCTGGGTTCTACCCAGAGGATGCCCTGGGCTGGGTTCTACCCGGACAAATGATTTTAGAAGCTCCTTATTTTTATGTTTTTGTTTTTACAAACACAATATGTATAGAAACTCTACAGAGACCAGATATGTTTCTTAATACAGATTTTTGTTCCACTGTTGTCAACAGTCAATACAAGCCAGCCACAAACACTTATAATGCTTATTTCATAATCATCATCCTCTTCATAATCAATATTGTTTTATACACAAAAGCACAAAAGTTGGCAGCGGGTACGCCGTGAGGATGCACATGACGGCAGTACTCAAACTCAAAAGCTGTACATAAGAGTCCATCTGTATTTACAGTAAGAATGTGTGTGTATCTGTCAGGACGGCTCAGTAGTCTGTCTCATGCGCTGCTTTAAATGGGGACCATGACGTTGGCGTACGTTTCAATGAGCATGTAGGTTCTCACCATCTTCAGACCCTGAAGATGATGCCTCGCCTCTTGTTTGGTAGGACAAGTGTACCTTCCTTACACTCAATAACACATCTACTCCTTGTCACTCTGTTTGATCTCTTGCTCCAGCTGCTAACTACAGTCATGATTATGCTAAAGATAAGTTAATGCCCCATCCGTATCCCTTGATCAAACACTGGAGGCCATCTGCTCACTGAGTCTGAAACCCTTTCTGTGCCACAGTCAAGAGTATTAAGAGAATCACTCAGTAAAAGATAGGCCGGCTTTATGTTGTATGATCGGGCCAACCAAGTATAGAATAATAGAATAAACCATTAGCATGAGCCTATATTAGTAAAAGCCACCATTAGCATGAGCCTATATTAGTAATAGCCCCCATTAGCATTAGCCCCCAACAAAATGGACAC
Organism: Protosalanx chinensis; assembly: GCA_030340685.1. Classification (NCBI taxonomy): domain Eukaryota; kingdom Metazoa; phylum Chordata; class Actinopteri; order Osmeriformes; family Salangidae; genus Protosalanx; species Protosalanx chinensis. The sequence goes on along the minus strand of CM059317.1, from coordinate 20,358,385 downwards.
CCTATGACCCATAGAGACACTGTGCACTGAGGGGGAAAAGCATTTCAGACCAATTTGCATGGAAGGTTGATAGCAGCACAGATAAGTTCACTGAAAGCTGAACACGAGAGAGCCAGGTAACCCAACAACACAGACGAGCTGATGAGGGCTGAACAAAGCCAAGCAAACTCATGCTTCAAGCAACACGATGGAGGTCGTTCAAGACCGACAGGCTACACAGACTTTGGCAACAAGTCCCCTGAGGGGAGGGTTAGGGGGCTAAACAACATGCCACAGAAAGAAAAACCTCTGTTCCATAGTTAAATCCGTACACACGTACAAGTTGCAAAGTACAAACATAGTTCATAACAGTTTTTTTTAGGTTTCACAATTTTGTAGAATTTCTTGACGTTAATAACGGTCAAGGTAGGTAATAAACTGTGTATTATGAATCCTTTCCAGTTATTAAACTGAATCATTGCATAGAAAATTTGAATTGACAATATTTTTGATCACCCTGTGTGTGTAAGTGTGTACATGCAAATTCAAAATGTGGTCTCAGGGTCTAAATGTGAGTGTGTGTGTGTGTGTGTGTGTAGCCCTGTATGTCTATGTGCACCAGCAGGTAGACAGGCATTAGTATTTAGTGCGTGTGTATGATGTTGGGGTTATGGATATACAACCTGGATACACAACCTCTCCATCATACAGCTGTACATTTACTGATGTTTATCCACATGTGGGTCTCCACATCCCAATCTATCATTTGAATAACATTAACACCATTGTGCTATATACCATATTCTGCATGCTATTGCTTTTAAAAATCAATGAGAAAATTTATGGGATGCAGGATCATATATATACGACAAACATAGAAAATGTAAATATAAATAGTTCACTTCTAACCCTAATCAAAGGAGAAAAAAATTGAAAGAATACAAACGAAATAAATATAAATACACTCATAGATGAGCAATTTACATGGTCACCGATTTATGTACATACATTAGTATACAGTTGTGCAAAAATACTTTAAATAAGGATGATATGGATATTTCAAAACATAATGAGGTATATGATTTAAAATAAAATAAAAACACTGAATAAGGCTCTTTTTTCAGAAAGAATGAGGCAAAAATGTAAATAAACAAAATATATAACAAATATAACAAAATAACAATTAAATAACAAGCTAACATCCCAAAGTGCTCTGGGTTTGACAGGTGATGGCTTCTGGAGGCAGAGCCGACCTCCAGGCTCGTTTGGTTCTGTCTGTCGTGTGACTTGTGTGGGCACACTGGTAGATTTCCCCCCTCCCACCAATAATCATGTCCTTCAGTCTCTTAGCCTCTTGAAGAGGTTGTGGACAACAACAAAACTTTCGATATGGGTTTACATATTTTTTCATAATTATTATTGTGCGTGCATTCCCATGTTATTTACACGTTTGCATTCAGTAGACATCAAAAACAAGTTGAGGAGAAAATAATGACACATTCAAAGAAAGGATCGTCTTTCCCCTACACTGGAATGTTGAAAGATCATAGAAACGAAGCATTCAAGGATTATAGAAGGGACAGTTGGATTATAGAAGGAACAGGTTGTTAGTTTGCTGTAGTCATGGGAGGTCTAATCTTCTTCAGGTGTTGTAATTGTTCTTTCAAGTCTTTTTTGGTACAAGTAAAACCTATGAAATCTGTACACCTCTAATATGTGAACCTCCTGTTTGTTTTTGTGGTGGTTTAAAAGGCCTTCTTAGATTAAAATATGTGGAATCAAACAATTCCTGTCAGAAATGAACTCCTCAAATGAGAGTGGTGTTCCCCTGATGCCCTGCAGAGGGCACTCACAGGAATCTTCCCGGGCCTCAGACACTCCTCTCCGTCTTACAGTGTGACACAGTGGTAAGGAGACAGGAAGTGATTGTAAATTCCAGCCTCGATTCTTTTCTCATGACATCAGGAGGAAGAAGTTTCATGTTTCGCTGAACATGTTAAGAGTGAAAGGTTCTCTCACTCATCCTCTTCCTCTCTGAGCTGGCATCTGCTCTGTCTCCTTTCTTACTTCCTGAAATCCACCTATCCTTTCTTCCAACTTTCCTTCCAGCGATGCCTTTGTAGATGCTGAGACAGACCCTTATTCATCTAAAAGGGTAGAAAGAGACCAAACAATTATCATGGAGCTCTCACAACTTGAATGCTTTTCACACAAGAATGCAGATCGTAGGCTGAAACTGTGTGTTTCAGAGTCACTGTGAAAGCTCAGGTCTGGGCTGTGCACATGGGCCAAATCAACTACCTCAAGTACTTTGATTGAAATGTTATTGACATTTTCTGTAAGGTACTGACTAAACTGCAGCTGTGTCTACCCAACCTGCCCACACATATCAGCTGTGTCTACCCAACCTGCCCACACATATCAGCTGTGTCTACCCAACCTGCCCACACATATCAGCTGTGTCTACCCAACCTGCCCACACATATCAGCTGTGTCTACCCAACCTGCCCACACATATCAGCTGTGTCTACCCAACCTGCCCACACATTTCAGCTGTGTCTACTTGCTTATAAACCCAAATCACCATGACACCTCTCCCACACCCTTTTTTAACAACGTCATCACCCTTAGACAGGCAAATGCTGACACCTCCCCTCCCTTTGTGACCTCACAGCTCCTCACAGCCAATCAGGCTGCCTTTGGGATTGGCGCTAATCCCCACGGCTGAGCAGTGTTTGCCTGCTGACCAGAGAGCCAGTGAGATGGGTTTATCACCAGATCCCTCACTGGATCCATGGGCAGGCCAGCCAGTCAGGGATGATTGGTAAAGCTGCTGATATTACACCAATAGTCACTAGTGTCACAACAGGATGTAAGCAGGATGAAAATCACCTAGCTTTCTAGCGTGATGAATGTTAGTCCCTTTACCAATGTTTAAGACAGTTTTGATATGGAGCAGGGGTGTCCAATCCTGGTCCTCGAGGGCCGCTGTCCTGACGGTTTTCGATGTTTCCCTGCTCCCGCACACTAATGAAGCGCTCTCTGGAGGTGTGCTGGAGCAGGGAAACATCTAAAACCGTCAGGACAGTGGCCCTCGAGGACCAGGATTGGACACCCCAGGTACGGAGACTTGTAGTGTGGAGCTGTGTATTTATGTGTGTGCATGTTCTCTGTGTATGCATGTATGTGTGTGTATGCATGTGTGTGCATGTTCTCTGTATATGTAAGTGTGTGTTTGTGTGCATGGGTAGAACATCAGTCACAGTTAGCCAGCTCATGTACTAGCTAATTATAGCCCAGTTTCCAGGGAGAGAAGGGAGAGCGAAACCCTTCCTGCTACATCCTTTGACCTCTTCTGAAAGGTGAGACGATTCACCTGTGCTAGCTATGAAAAATCCAGACATGATGCACAGTATCAAAGGCCATAAAATGGTAAAACACCAGCAACATGGGTACATGGATACCCTCGAAATGAACCACAGATTAAAAAATGTGGATGTAATCCCGTTTACCGTGAGCAAAAACGAAGGAGCAGAAGTCTCTCTATGATCGTCTGCTCATGCCTGAGGGTCATCAGTTGTAACAAGTCTCCCGTCCATCTTTCTTTCAGAAGATCTTTCTTTCTCTTCAATGTTCAGGTTCTGCTTCTGGTGCTGACGAGGCACACCTGCCCAACCCTTCTGAATCAATCCTTTCTTACCAGGGAGTTCAGTATTGACGAGGCATCCTTTGATTTAGGCCCTGGCCGGCCAGAGAAATACATCAGTCCGAATGTAGGATTAAAGCAAGATATGAGTCAACACTTTCATTATGTTGGTGTGGATTTGAATGTTAATCAATGCAAATAGGGTGCTCATATGTCATCAGTCAATAGGCTATCATCAGGTATCAGCTGTTCAGAAACTCCATTAAATCCTAATGACTGTCTGAAATACTACAAACACTCATAATAGTTTAAGTAGATGAAATTTACAAAATGACATTTTATATTTTTAGCACAAATCCATGTAGCCTCTATGCTGAATGTATCATAAGGGGCCTTATACCATGTACATACAAGTACACTATTGCCCGTTGGAGATGCTTGCCTTAAATTTGTAAACTTGTTCCGCCGAATGCCCTTATGGCTCTTTGCTTGGCACTTATTGTTTCTCACAATGTAAATCTCATAATCTATAAAATCTCTATGTTTGGGGTCTATCACGTTGCCATGGTGAGTGACCAATACTCTTTTGTAAAGCTCTCTCTTGGAAGTCACTTTGGATAAAAGCTCCTGCTAAATGAATAAATGTATATGGCTGCCTAGAGAGAAAGGGCTGTGTAAGATAAGAACTGCCTTTATTAGTCCCCAGGGGGGAAATTGCAGAATATTGGTATATGGCCGAGAGAAAGGGCTGCATTGATTGTGTTTTTCATAATGCCCTGCCTTTTTCACGTGTCTAAGCATATGAAGGTTATAATTTTCAAAAGGATGCTGGTGTCATCACTGATTCTCTCTTGAATTTAGCTATCCTCTGAACTTTCTGAGAGTTAAAAACATGGTTAGCTAATTATTTAAGTTAACTGAGAATAGTTAGTTACTGAGAAAGTTACACCCCCACTTGCCACCTACGGTTTTCTTCTGACAACCGCCTAGTGGTCCCCGCTCTCAAGAGCGCCAGAGCCCAGCACAAACTCTTCCCCTGTCTGGCTCCCCAATGGTGGAATCAACTCCCCACCCCATCAGAAACACAGACCATCTCCTCACCTTCAAGAAAAGACTCAAAACCCACTTATTCCGAGAATTTCATGGCACTTAGAAATACTAGCATTAGTATGGCACTCATAAACATCACTTGTTGTTGCTATAGTTCAGAAACTTCCTATTGTTGTGTTATGACTTGTACCACTGGTGGACTACAGCCTGGCGGAGGCTCACCTTAAAACTGTATAATGTTCAGCTGAAGCTCTTATAGTTCTTCCCTTGGCACTTAATGGTTCTCATGATGTATGTTTGGTAACCTAGTTGCCCTCTATGTTGGGGTCTATCAAGTTGTTATGCTCAGTGACTGAAGCTCTTTTGTAAGGCTCTCTCTTGTAAATCGATTTGGATAAAAGCGTCTGCTAAATGAATAAATGTAAATGTCTCCCCACCTTCAGGCTCAAGACCCACTTGTTCCAACAGCAGCGGTACTTAGGAAGGACTGCTGGACCTGATGTTAGTTTCCCCTAAGAACATATTGACTCTTATTGAGGTTCTTGTTGCTCTTCCCTTTGGCACTTATTTGGTTTCACACGATGCATGTTTCATAATCTGACTACCTGCAATGTTTAGGGCTAACATGCTGTTATGACAATTGACCTATGCTCTTTTCTAAAGCTCTTTCTTGGAAGTTGTTTAAGTAAAAGCATCTGCTAAATTAATACAGTAAATGTGAGTCACATTGCCAGCAACCGGGAGCAGAGAAGGCACTCCCCAGCTACCTGTCTGAGATGCTAGATAGACAGAACACACCCTTAATCTATACATTTAGTATTCCCCAAAACAAAATGTGTCTGCAATTGGGTTGTTATCTAAAACAGTAAGATACTCACTGATGCACTCTGAATTGTCCCCCCCCCCCTCCTTCCTCCGTGCCTCCTGTGGTTGTGTGAAATGTAGAAAATGCCAGAAACAGATTCATAGGTTTTTCCAGTACAAAGACTCCAATCTTCCGTCCTCCCTTCAACTCCCCGTTCCCTGGAGAAACATAAACAGATTGACCCCACCAGCACATCACACACAGGGCATTAGCCTGAGTGAAGTGGCCAGCATTCCACCATGGTGTCAAACTAATACAGTTGATTTACCCTCCATACTTCAGTTCACCAGAATGAAGTGAACTTCTTTCCCAGGGCAGAAACGGCTGTGGAGACACAGCAGAGAAACAATATCACACCTCATAACCCGTCAAACATCGAACAAAAAAGCTGGTTTGGCGGAAGCTGTGTCAATAAAATACAGTAAAGTCGAATACAGTAGAGTGTAATACAGTAGAATACAATACTCATTGTATGCAGGGACATACAATGAATGCCCCACATACCAGTAAGTCAACCACAACATTGAGAAACAACCAATCATGGTATACTGGCAACCTTTTAAGACAATGTGGAAATATAGAAATATGTTTTTACAATAAACTTAAATCTGTACCACCTCATCCTATTTGACTTCCCCCCTTACCATCTCCCAGTTTGCCCGCCTGTTCAGCAGCGCCTCCTTGCAGGATTTTTCCCAGGACGCTCTCCCCATCAGCGGGAGGGGGGCCTGGTTGGGCGGCACTGCCAATGCCGCCTGGCCTGCTGCCAATGCCCACAGGAGCCTTGGAGCCTGAAGGGAGACAATCATCACCATGGATACAGTCATCACCATAGACACAGTCATCACCAGGGAGACAGACATCACCAGGGGAGACAGTCATCACCATGGACACAGTCATCACCAGGGATACAGTCATAACCATGGACACAGTCATCACCAGGGATACAGACATCACCATGGACACAGTCATCACCAGGTAGACAGTCATCACCATGGACACAGTCATCACCAGGGATACAGACATCACCATGGACACAGTCATCACCAGGTAGACAGTCATCACCATGGACACAGTCATCACCAGGGATACAGTCATCACCAGGGGAGACAGTCATCACCAGAGACTTGTATGTGTGAGAGAGAGACAGAGGGGGATAGGGGAGTCTCACCTATGCCAGTCAGGGGAGGTGTGGCAGCCTTGGCAGGCTGTGCTGCTGCTGCTGGCTTCCCCAGGCCTGGTGCTAGAGCAGCCTCCATTTTGGCCTGTTGTTATGAAACAACAGGAACATCAACATATAAATGTTTTCTCTAAAATATGGCATTAGTGTTTACATGGGGTACATTTCTAGGCCATGACCTTTTATTGTCCTGTTTTCTAGCTGTACTCACGGCCGTTGGTGCAGGCTGAACAGCTGCAGGTCCTGGGGCTGCAGGCTGTCTGCCCTGGGTCGGACCCTGGCCAGAAATAACCTGCTGCTGCTGCTGAGCTGGCCCCATGCCTGCTCCAAGCCCTGGGGAGCCTGTGGCAAGCTGGGTCCCTCCAGGTGGGGCGACGCTCTGGGCAGGTTGGCTGTGAGTCTGTTGCTGGGCCCTTGGCTGGCCTGGTCCCTGCATTGCGTTCTGGCTCGGTGGACCCCCCTCTTGCTGTGGGGCCCCTGGCTGCCTACCAGATGGCTGTGGCTGGCCCCCAGGGCGAGGCTGCCCGGCAGGGCCTTGACCCTGGATTTGACCCTGACCCTGGCCCTGGCTCTGACCCTGGACTTGTCCCTGGCCCTGACCCTGACCCTGACCTTGGCCCTGGCTCTGACCCTGGACTTGGCCCTGTCCCTGACCCTGGCCCTGACCCTGGCCCTGACCCTGGACTTGGCCTTGACCTTGGACTTGAACCTGACCGTGGGTCTGCTGCTGCTTTAGTCCTGCAGCATGATCTTGTCTTCTGGAGGAGGAACCTGGCTGCCTCTGTCCCCGACTACTGGAGCCATGGTGGTGTCCAGAGGCCGGGTCCCTGGAGAATTCCCCAGAGTCTCGGTGGCTTCCCTGGGCAGAGCGAGCATCGGAGGCCCCCCTCCTAGGGGTGGAGGACGAGCCACGTTCCTCCGAGCGTCCAGAGGGGTCTTTGGGATGCGTTCTGGAGGAGCGTGAGGGCCGGGGGTCCTCAGAGGAGTGTCGAGAGGAGTGTCTCCCCGAGCCGGTGCTGCCATGGTGTCGGTGGTCCCGGGAGGAGGGCTGGCGGGGCTGACCGTACTCATCCTGGGGCCAAGGCTCCTCCTCCGGGGGCTCGTCGTAGTCATGGTAGGTGTGCTTCACGTTGCCACGCCGACCCGTTGAGGCATGGCTGCCGGTGCCATGGTGCCTGGAGCGAGCCTCTCGTGGCTTCTCGAACCAGTCTGTCTCCTCTTGACCCAGATGATAGGCTTGTCGAAGAACCAAAAGAGTGATTATCAGCACCTTCCTTCTGTTTGTGTCATATGACGTGTGCACACATGCAAACGCAAGTCATGCAGAGCACTGGAAATGATGTCCATTAAGATCCCAAAAACATTTTTAAAAAAATCAAAAATTCATTAAAAGGAAGAATGAAAGTTTAGTTTTGTAAACTCAAAAAACATCAAGCATACAAAATGACAATAAATAAAAAGCATGCAGATTTTTTTTACATATAGGCAATTGTGGTTTTCATGCATTAAGCACATTCAGTCTCGTTCACCAGACAGTACTAAAAGCATCACGTGAAACTCTCATGACTTTATCACGACATGCAGTTTCTGACAGGCAGAGGACGAGAACGGCAACCAACACCAAGCAGTCAGGCAGCGATCGGCTGTCAGCACCAGTTACCTTCGCTGTCTGAAACAGCGCAGTGCATGTCGTCGACCAGATAAGGGTCGTCTGGCTTATAGACATGACTCCTGGGCAGGTCCTTCATGTGATGATCCTGTACGTCCGGCAACGAATGGCTTGAGCCATACTGGTTCCTAACATCGTTAGGATCAGGAACCCCAGACCCTCGTCCAGTCCCCACAGGTTTCCCCACCGGGCTGAGCGGGCTCTCCTCTTCTGAGTTTTGGGTCCTGATGGCTGGACGGCCTCCGCGGGCGTGGCTCCCTCTCTGGGACCGCTCCATGGCATCTCTCTCATACGACTTGCTCCTGTAGCCTGGGGTATCCCGGGATGAGATCTTGTCCATGCCGTACCCTGTGGACCTGGATCGACCCGAGCCGTGCATCCTCTCCTCTTCCTCCAGTGCTTCCCTGCTGGAGCTCCCGTAGTATTTCTGCTGGTCATACACATTCTTCTTCAGGCCGTAGGTGATGTCGTCCTGCATCTTCTTGGAACGAGACACCACAGTGCAGCTCCCCCCGGTAGAGGTGGTCATGGTGTAGGATGCCAGATCGGACTCCACGTCACGGGCTTCTTCGATGGGGGAAAACTTGGATATCTTCTGCTCCATGCCCTGCTTGCGGTGCTTGCTGCGCTTGGACGAGGAGACCACAGCGGGAGCCAAGTTCTTTGACGGATGCTTCTGGGTCCCGGAGCCGGCACGTGTTCCCGGGTGTTTGTTGTAATCGTCGTAGTAATAAGATGACCCACCACTCATGGTGACGCTGGTCCGGCTGTCCACTGGCCCCTGCTGGTGATAGCCTGTGATGCCTGCAGGCCTCCCGTAGGCGTCCACAGTCTCCTCCCCATAAGCCCCCCCACGAGCAGGACCGTTCTCGCTAGCATAGCGTCCCACTGGATGGCCAAGGGGATCCGTGGCCTGCCCTCCACTCTCCTTAGTCAGCTCGCTGATGTCATCAATCATGACATAGTTCCTGGGGATGTTCTGTTCCAAGTTGGAGGTGTACAGACCATCTGCGGCGTAGGCTGAAGTGGGGCTGTCCACTGAGTGGGTCAACCCCACTTCAGGGGAACGATACTGGTTGTAGGTGTTGGGCACGGAGGTAGAGTAGATGGAGCCGTAACCTGCATCTGGAGCTGACGTAGCTATTGACACGGAGGGATTGCTGATGACCTCATAGTTGGTGGGTAGCTTCTGTTCCAAATCAGCCAGAGACGTCTGCCTGGGCCTCTGGTGCACACTTAGGATCTCTGCCTGGGGTTGGAAGGCCAGGCCTGAACTGGGCTGGTAGGAGCTGGGGCCTGGGTAGGGCAGACTTTGACCTGGAAGTGGGGGAGCAGGGTGGCCATGCTGCTGCAGGCCCAGTTCTGTCTGGTAGGACGACTGACCATAGCCATGGGAGAAGCCTCCCTGGGTGGGGTAACCTGGGGGGTGGGGCTGGAATGTGCCAGGCTGGGGCTGGGAGGATGTGGGGTACTGAGGGGGCTGGAAGCCTATCTGCTGGTAGGCTGCTGTTGGCTGTGGGGTGGGAGTGGGCTGACCTTGGGGGTAGGGATAGGACATGTAGGAGGAGGTGGGGGGATACTGGGAAGGGTTGAGGTCATTGGTGAACTGGCTGAGCGGCGCTGTGCTCGGTCTGGTCAGGTGACCGTTCCCATCAAATGTCCCAGAGGCAGCCACCATCCTCAGGTTGTTGAGCTCAGTGTCTGACATGTAGTCCCTGGGGTCCCCCATGCAGCGCAGATAGGCCAGCTCCCTCCTCTCTCTCTCCTTCACCAGCGTCTCCTTCCTCTGGGTGATGCCCAGCTCTAGGTAGCGCAGCTTGGCATCAATCTCCTTCTCCTCCTCCTCCAGCTCGGCTTGTTGCTTGCGCAGTTTAGTGGACTCCTGCTCCACAGCCTTCAGCTCGCTGAGCAGCCCAGCCTTGGTGACGCCTTGGTTGGGACGAGGCATCACTCTCTGGGGCATCCCCGGGGAGCCGTACATGTGAGACATGGCCGGGGTGACGATGGGGAGGGGGATCTCCTCTGGAGGGGGGCTGGGCAGGGTCCTCTTCACCTTTCTCATCAGAGAGTTCTGCTGCTGCAGGGTGGCCATCTGGACAGAGGCAGAGACACAATGGCCGTGGACACCAGGAGGATGTTAATAATTAAGACTAACTGCACAGAGTGGAATAGTTCCCCTTTTCTACTCATCTCTTGACTTGACTTGACTGCGTAAAGCTTTTCAGAAAAAGCTCAGTGTTAACTTTAAGAAAGTGTTTTGCAACCCTGTGTTGTTTGACACATATCCAAATGTAATGGAAAGATTTGCAAATAATAAGAATAATATTTGGTGTGTAATAATAAGGTGGTCTTATATACTCGACATGAAAATATAACAACTGCCTTGGGATCTACACGAAAGACAGGATGGTGAGGAGGCAATTATCTTTGCTTTAAGAACTTTGCATTTCTGTTCCAATCATATTCAAAGTCTAAAAAAGAGAAATACTAATTAGTCTAAAAACCATCCCTAATCTCCTCTCCTAAAAATAGAACAAATTGACCACAAAATGGAACACAAACAAACCCTTTTACTTACAATTTAGTAGTTGTGTAGACCCATAATGAACGTAATGTGTATCCATAACAAAACCACATTCTCAGTAAAGATGTGAGGGCAGTGCCAATGAAGCCAAACATCTCCTCCATCTACACCAACAAATCCTCTTGTGATCTCTACGCGTCTGTTCCCAGGTCTGCCTTTGCACCGAATGCAAAGGAACAACACTACACTTTCACCAGCTGCTAACAAGCTAACTGCTAACAGCTGCTATCAAGCCAGAAGACAGCAGGACTGTACCAGGATGCCTCCACACTGCTTGTCCCCCTGGCAACACTGAGGGCAATGCCAGATTTAGAAAGGGAAACATGGCACCCAGTGAGAGAAGAGAGCTAGAGATGTAGGAAATGAAATGAGAAAAGACCAGGAGGAGAAAGAGATAAAGGCATTGTAGGGATGTGAGATGTATAGATGTATAGAATGAGTGATAACATGGGATCTAAGGGGGAGAAGGGCGGGCAAGGGTGGAGAGCAGAAGAGCAGAAGAGAAAAAAACGAAATGAAATTGAAAACGAAGCAGAAAAAGAGAAAAGGGACAGAACCAACATATTTATATACGTGTATATATATATATATATATATATTTATATTTATATATTATATAGAGAAGGATAGAAGCTGAGGGAAAAGGAAAAAGCAAGCAGGCTATAGAAACAGAAGAGGAGGGAGGTTTTCTGGTGCCTAGCATGGACATCTGCTCTCCTGAGAACATTCTGTCACATACTTTCATGCCAAGCCCTGTGTGGTGCATCTGTGTTTGCACTCAAGACTCTGCCTTCACTACTGAACATCCTGCTGTCTCCTCATTGCTGGGACACCATCCCATGAAACAAACCTTTATAAAGATACAAATCCTGTAATTCTATTGATATAAACCTTTTCAAGTTTGAGTCTCAAACAGCAGGTACAATCAACGTCTTTGTTGTTCCCAACAAAACATTTCTGGTTACATTCCCTAACCAAGCAAAGCATTACGACCAAAACAATGTTAACATTATCGATTGAAAATTCATTTGAGGTTAACTATAACCCTAAAAAGCAGTAGCACTTGAATGTATTCAAGGAACAGGGGACAGACTTCAGACAAACCTTTCAAACAAGACCACAACCATGCATGTCTTTGACATGATTTAGAGGATGAAAAAATATATAACTACAAACAAATTATGCTTGATGACATACCTGAGTGTTGGAGAGCGCCTGCTGATGGTATGGGGAGAACCTGTTCTTTGCAGAGTCCTCCGAGGTGGGGCTGAGGGGCTTGGGGTCTGACATGGAGCGCTGGACACTTTTGATGGGTCTCGGGAGGGTCTGGTGGCGCTGCGGCGACTCAGCAGTGAAGGCCTTCTGCTGGGGTGTGACGTGGGCCTTGTTGAGCTTCTCTTGGGAGGCAAATGTGGTCTCCAGCATGCGGTGCGGAGACAGCGGGGAGACGGGGGAGTACAGAACCTGCGGAGACTTGGGAGGCTGTCGGGACGGAGACTCATTCTGCTGGTAACCAATGTCCAGGGGGTCTGGCTTCCGTCTCTCGAACTTGGCAACCCCCTGGAGACGTGTGGAGGCTGGATCAGTTGAGGGAGCGCCCACCATTTGTAGACTGGTGGAGTATGGGCTAATGGTCGTGGGCACGCTCAACTGAGGGGTCACAACGCCCTGAGATTGGGTCTCTGTGTCTGTCTGACAGGCCAGGCTTTCTCCTCTCTGGGTTCTCTCCGGAGCTGAGATGTAGTGGAGCAGTTCCACCTTGTTGGTCTCCGCCATGGTGATGTGGATTGCAGGGGAGACCCGGCCTAGCTGGTCTGGTTCCGTCTGGCAAGAGGAGTCATTAGTGGTCTGAATGGCAATACTAGAGGAGGACACTTTGGAAGAACCATCTGATTTGTTCTCGGCACTGGAGTCAGAGTGCTTGGCAGGGCGGGAACGCCGGCGTCTCACTGGCTGCTCCCACTCCGCCTGGTCCTCATCATCTGTCTGGACGCTGCAGTCTGCTATGCGTCTGGTGCGCCTGCGCCGACTCATGTACCTGTCCTCGCCATCCTCGTCGTCAGTTTGAACACAACTGTCGGTAATCCTCCTCACTGGCTCCTCCTCTGAGCCATCTCTCAGACGAGGCATTGAGTTCTGCTTCTTCATGACCCTGGATTCTGACTGATCATCACTCCTCAAAGACATCTCAGAGGCTGAGCTGGAAATGGGCCTCGTAGCCACCACAGCCTGGACCACCTGGCCGTCCTGCCAGAACTGGACACTCTGACCGTCTTGCTGTATCACTCGCCCACTCTGGTCACAGATAATGAAACCCTGAGGAGTCGCTCCCCCACCGACCACCATCCCCTGTATGGCTCCTTGGGCTGTTGTGGCTGCAGCGGCAGCAGCTGCAGAGGCTGCAGCCGCCTCTGCTGCAGCGGCCACTGCTGCAGCCTCCACCACTGCAGTCTTCTGTCTCTTCTGCTCCTCTAGCTGCTGTTGCAGCTGCTGCTGCAGGGACTGAATTTGGTCGAGCTGCATCCTCTGCTGGGCCAACTGTTCTCTCTGCATGACAAGCTGTGTTTCCCTCTCTGCCTGCTGCTGCTGGAGGACTTGCTGCTTGATGGTCTGGAGCTCTTGGATTTCCCGCTGCACAATCAGCTGTTCTTTCTCCCTGTGCCGTTGTAGCTCCATGCGGTCTCTTTCCAGCTCCTCATGCAGACGCAGCTGGCGGAGCTTTTCCAGCTCCACGCGCTCTCGTTCCAGCTGCAGCATTTGTTCCTGCTGCTGTCGCAAACGCTCCTCTTCCTTCTCCTTCTCCAGGTCGACAGGAGCAGCAATGGTGGTGCTGGTTGCCGTTAGAGGAGCAACTTGGGAAGTAGACTGTGACTGGGGCTGGACCAGAGCTTGGGGCTGGGCTGGAGCTTGCAGTTGTGGTTGAGATATTGATTGAGGCTGAGACTGAGTTTGAGTCAATGATAGAGCTTGAGTTTGAACTGGTAGTTGTTGAGTTTGCTGTTGGGCTTGTATCTGCCCATGCATCTGCTGAGTCATTTGAGGTTGAACTTGAGATTGGGCCTGAGGGACTGATGGAGATTGATGTATCTCGCTGTTTGCAGGAACTCCTGTGGATTGAATTGGCATTGCAGTAGAGTGGACACCAGCCACTGGTACATTTTGTGTGCTCAGTTGAGTAACGGGCTGTGCTGGTGGTAAGATTGCTGCGGTGTGTGCTGCTACGGTTGCTGAAGGCTTTCCCAGGTATACTGGAGCCTCCTGACTGGAGGTGCTTGCTTCAGGGACACTGTCAGGCCCCAAGGCTACTGTGGGGAGTTGGTTAGTGGAAGAAGGGAACCGGTAAGGTCCCTGTGAGCACAGAGGCATCCTGGTGAGGCTGGCCAGTGGTACAGCGGTCACACCTGCAGGATAAGGCCGGTATATTCCCCTTTGCATGGGGTGCAGAACAGAGGAAGGCTGGGTGGTAATTGGCAAGGTAGAAGCTATAGGGGTGTTGATGGTAGAGTACATCATTCCATCAGCTCCTCTTATAGCGGTGGGGTATAAAGCCCGTATACTTGCTTGTCTGGCATTTATCAGATTGGTGAGGGCATGGTTGTGTGCTGTGGGTCTTCCATCTGGGCCATAAAGTAGGCTGGCTCTTATTGATGCTAAGCTTTGCTGTAAATTGAGCCTTCCTGCACCTCGTCCTGCACCAAACTGCATTAGTTCAGGGTTGTTAGCATAGCGGTTCCCAAACTGGTCCATTGAGTTGAGAGCTGCACACATTCTGCTGATCTCTCTTGCAGTTGTGGCACTGTACTGGGCCAAGTTGGAGTCCTGTACACCTGAAAGCTCCCGAGGACCGTAGCCATACTCTGCGTTGATGTTGGACATAGAGCCGTATCTCCTCAAGGGGAGGGGAGGGCCTGCCACATCACCTGTCTGGCGAAGGTCAGTGTAAGATCCATACTGTGCACCCATGCCAAGATATCCACCCTGATAGGCCTGATTCATGGTGCTCAGATCCACAGCCAAGTCCCCTGGATCGGTCCTCTGGTAGTACTGAAGCGCAGTATCTGTTAGTTTGTTGTCAGACAAGGAGGGTTGGATCCTTTCTGAATGAGGTAAGTTGAAGGATTTTCGTTCTCCTGGCATGCTATCTGTTCCAGGTTGTCCAGCCTGTTGTTGCTGTTGCTGGCTGTGGTAATGTGGAGCAGGGGGAGGGCAGGACACTTGTTGCTGTTGCTGGCTGGGGTAATGCGGAGCAGGGGGCGGGCAGGACACTTGTTGCTGTTGCTGGCTTGGGTAATGCGGAGCAGGGGGAGGGCAGGACACTTGTTGCTGTTGCTGGCTGGGGTAATGCGGAGCAGGGGGAGGGTGGGACACTTGTTGCTGTTGCTGGCTGGGGTAATGCGGAGCAGGGGGAGGGTGGGACCCTTGGGAAGGATCAGTGGTTTGGTTCTTGTCGGGTGTTGCTGCACAGCTACCGCCAAAGGGGAGTTTGTATACAACATCACAACAAGCCAGTTGGTTCTCAGGTTTGATTGGCCCGGTGAGATCCAAGACTTGGGGGGGGGGAGGAGGCTCCTCTCGCTTCACCAGCTGAGAAACTGTGGCCCCTTGTGATGTGCAGCTTTCAGCCAGATGCACCATCATAACATGGGGTTTTCCTGTGGACAGGTTCATCACTGTGGGCTTGTTCTTTAACTCTAAAGCCACCCCTCCATAGATGTCCTGTGTACTTGTGTTTGAAGTAGTTCCTGCAGGTGGTTGTGGAGGAAGGGGAGATATTCTGGGAATGGCACTGACACTTACTACAGGCTGGGTAGAGCCAGAGCTTGTCTGGTTCACTACAAGGTCTTTCTTTAACAACAGGGGCTGGACTTGGTTGGCCAGATTGTAACGAGCAAAGGATGACTGTTGGTGTTGCTGTAGCTGCTGCTCAAGGAGTTGTTGCTGGTGTAGAAGCTTTTGCTGCTGCAGCTGCAGCTGTTGCTGCTGGATGCCAAGGTCCTCCAAGCATGCATCAATTTTGGGAATGGACGGATCTGACACTGCAGGTTTAGTTTGGGTCAAACACACAGCTGCTCCCACTCCTTGTCCAAGATCCATGCGATTTTGGAGAGGATCCCCATAGACTACTGGCTGCTTGGGCTGGGATATGAACATCGAGGCTGCGACTGTGACACTCACTGTTGTTGGGGTTGACACGGCCACATGTGGCTGCTCTTGTGCATTCAGGTTCATGATGAGAGGCTGCACAGCTGTGTGCCTACTTGAGGTCTGCTCCGAACCAAAGGAGTACCTCCTTGTATCAGTTGCTAGAGATGTTAGATCCATGCCCTGATCTGTCATGATGATTGGCGTAGGCTTTAGAGGAGCTCTCAGGTCCACCACATTCCCAGGAGGGTGAATTTGGTTCTGTTCTACGACCCTGGACGTGCCAGGGACATTGGAGATCCTGCAAAGGGAAATATTTTCCATAGACATGGAGCCACGACTGTATGTGGTTGTTGTGGTTACTGTGCTCATACCAACATTGACCCTCTCTGCCATTTGAACCCTCTGCAAGGCATGTTGAGGCGATTGCTGTGATTTCTGCGGGGATGTCGGCGAACTTGTTGAAGGGGTCTGGGTGCTATATAAGGGCTGGCGGATCACCTGTGTTGGTGAGGACAGAGGAGATGTTGAGGAGTTCACGGTCAGTGGCTTGGCAGGACAAGTGGTTTCTGACCCCAGAGTTATAACCATCACCGGTGAATCTTGGGAGGACTGCTGCCGTGCCAGGCGTGGTGAAACTGCCCTCTGAGGGGCTCCATGGGGTCGTGTGGGGGAGGTTGGGCCACCAGCACTGGCTTGGGAAGACACCGCTTGGCCTCTCGCACCATTGGGCCTGGGGGACTGGGCATGAGTGGGGCTTTGTGTGGGGGAGGCTGAGGGGGAAACTGGTGGGCTGGGGCCTTTGAAGTAAGAGAAGACTTTGGATGTAAGGGAGGACGCTCCGGGGTCCTGGGGAACACCTTGAGGGCTCCCAGCTGGCCGTGACTGCCCCTGGGACTGGCTTGTAGTTACATGGGTGGGGGAAGTTGTGGCTGTGCTATACACCCCATATGATGCCATCGTGGTAGAAGGGGGAATGACACCTCCTATTTTGGCAGTTTGGGTCCTCATCCTGTCTTGGGTTTCTTTTGATAGATGCTGAGTTACACGAATCCCGGGAATTCTTGAGTCACTTCCAGAGAATGAGACGGGAGCAGCTGTTTGAGTGGGGCTGGAACCAGGGGTTAAAACAGTTCCTGTTTCTAGGTGTTTCCCAGCCAACTGTGTCGCCCCGGATGGCTGTCTGGGCTGTGTCTGTTGCTGTCTTTGCATCATCTCTGCTTTTCTCATCATTTCCTCGTAAACCTCCTCTGCACTTTTCAGCATCTTGTCTGATGGGGAGGCAGCTGTGGGACGTTCAGTGGGGGAGTAGATTGATGTGAAAGTTGGCAAGTTGTACTCACTCCCTGACTTGTAGAGCTTGGAACCCAACATTTCAAACCCTTCGGCCTCAGAATCCATGGAAGGAGAGTACTCAGAGCAGGAAGACCTGTGCAGCTCCTCCATCTCCGCCGCCTGTCTCAACTCCTCCGTGGGTGAGGCGTCCTCGATGGGGGACAGGTTGCTTGGGGGAGTCTTGGACCTCTCTCTGCGTCTCTGGGCCCTCAGCTCCTCCTTGTCTCGCTTGGTCTTCCTGGCGGTGCTGCGGATCCGCTGCTGTTCCAGGTCTCTCATCTGCTCCTGCTCTCTCAGTAGCTCCTCCTCCTCCCTCAGCTCATCCTCCTCAGAAGAGTCCTCAATGGTTGGCAGCAGGGGGCCGTGGGAGCGGTGCCGGGCCTTTCTCTGCTGCTTAGCGTCCTCCAGCCTTTGCCGGCGGCTGGGGCTGCTGTCGCTGTCATCTTCCATGGATGACACAGATGTGGGAGATGTTCCAGAGGTGTAGCTGGGAGTGGTGGCTGGAAGGGTGGAGGAATATTCCCCCCTGGACCTCTCCTCCGGCGATCCAGTCAGACTCTCCATCTCCAGCTCTGGTTCTCTCAGATCGTGCTCAGTGCTGAGTTCCATTTCACGGCTGTAGCTGTTGGTGTTGTTCAGTTCGATGGTCTTGAACCGCCGCAGGCCTCCCTGGGAAGCCATCATCCCGTCATCATCCGCACAATCAGCCCCTTTGGTGTCCTCCTCAAAACTACTGGAATGATGAGTGAGACGTCTTTTCTCTTTTGCTAGTTCCCCGCTGTGCTTGTGTCCTTTTTTTGTTTTTTGGTGCGCGTACCCTTCCACCCCTTCCATGTCGTCCTCGTCCGCACTCATTTCCATAATCTGTCTCCTCATGAACTCCTCGTCCGTCAGATCTTTGTGTGACTTCTTCTGTCTGGGAGGGAGAGGCGAGAGACCACTCTCACTGCTGTCTTCCACATAGTCATGCCGGAGTTTGCAACTGAGCTCATCTGACGACTCGTCCCTGGCTGCCTCCTCGTCAGAGTTGTAATCCCGGTTGTCTCCAATAGAAAGCGAGTGAGGCCTCTCCTCCCTGTGCTGGTCCAAGGTGGTCTTTGATTCGAGGAGAGGACGCATAGAGCTTTCCAGCTTGGTGATCTCAGAGGGGCTGGAGGCTCCTTTCTCATTTAGCTTAATCCCTTCTTCACGGATCTGTCCAGTGATCTCCCCCTGGGAGATCCCGTCGGAGGAGTAACCAGTATCACTCAGGCTCTGAGTACTGGACTTGTTGGAGTCCTAAGGTAAGAAACAGAGAGAGAGGGGTAGGGAAGAGAGGGCAGAGACAGAGGTGGGGAGGGAAGAGAGAGAGAAGGGAAAAGAGAGAAAGGGGTGAGGGGAGAGAGAGGGGTGGGGAGGGAAGAGAGAGGGGGGTGGGGAGGGAAGAGAGAAAGGTGAAGGGAAGAGAGAGACACAGAGGTTAGGCACATTACTAATGATCTCTGTGGTCTGAGTTGCTTCATGGCAGTCTAGTTCAGGCATCACTGCTCACTTACTATCCCATCACTATTAAAAAATCTTTCACGTTTATCATGCTTCTTTCACATATTTTAGGGATTTAGAATTTAGACACATTCAGTCAGTATTCTTGCAAGGTGTCAGAATGCACTAGGCATTCTGTCATTTACAAATCACAACAAATCAAGATATTACATACACAAAGATGACACAATGTGAATTAAAAAAGCAAGCAAACAACGACAGTATTTTTTTTGGGGGGGATACATGCTTGAAGGATTTGTCTTTTTCATTTGTCCTTATCATGCAAATAAAAAATAATACCAGAGGATGAACAGCATGCAAAAATAAATGCAATAATTATGTAAATGATGCGGTTGCACTGGATAGATTAAGGATGACTTCGTCACTGATGTACCAACACACCTGGTACACAGCTAACACATGGATGGGAGGTGGGAAGAGGGCAGGACAGGGGTAACAGTGATGATGAACCCTGAAGATGATAAAGGATGGTAAAGGATGTTGTTGATGTGCAGTGATGATGGTGGTGAAGAGCCTTTATCATACAGGATGAATGATGATGAGACATGAAGAACTAAAGGATTAATGATGACGATGATGATTTGTGATGATCAAGATGACAATGCTGGTCATGGGGATGAGTCAGCAGGATGATGACGATAAGTGATAAAGATCATCCAACATAGGAAAACATCTAATAGACCCCAAAAATACGACACCCCCGGCTGATAACAAAAACACATCCATCCAAAAATCTAAAAGACAACAAGCAAAAAAAGAGTAGAGGTGAAGAGGTTGCAGGCAGCTCACTTCGTGGTGTTTTGACTTCTGCGAGTTTTCTGTTGTCTTCTGTTCTTTAGAGGCCGTTACCTCTGACGCTCCCTTCTTGGTTGTGGTCTTAACATCTGCATCCTTCTGAGATTTAGTTGTGACTTTATTCTTCTCCTGGATCTGCTGGGGTTTGCGGTTCTGGCTGGTACCAGAGGGTTTAACCTGGGGTGTGGTCGTTTTAGCAGAGGTGGTTATTGTCTTGGCTTGGGTGGTTCCAGCCTTAGCTGGGGCGGAAGCTGCCTTACCAGAGGTGGACTGGGCAGGACCCTTGTTCTGGATGGAGGGTTGGACTGCACCCTTGGTCTGGGCAGGGCCTTTACACTGGGTGGTGGTTTTGGTGGTACCCTTGGGTTGTGGGGAAGATTTAGTGGTACCGTTGGGGTGGGGGGAAAGAGGGGTGGGGCCCTTGGATTGTGGGGAAGGTTTAGTTACACCAGTGGGTTGGGGGGAGGACTGGGCTGGGCCTTTGGATTGGGGGGAAGGTTGAGTGGAGCCTTTGGATTGGGAGGAAGGTTGAGTGGGGGCCTTGGGCTGAGGAGAGGGGTGGGTGGGGCCTGTGGCTTGGGGGCAGTCCCCTGGCTGTTTGGCAGAGGAAGGAGGGCCACTTACTTGGGCACCTGATGGTTTCTGTTGCTGTTGGGGGCCTGTGGGCCTTAGCCCTGCTTGCTGATTGGGACCCCTCTGCTGGGGTGATTGTTGATTGGCTGGAACTGGGTGGCGTGGGGATCCCATTGGCTGAGGAACAGAGGGCGTGACATCTCCCAGGCTCCCGGACAATGCTCTCTGGGTCTGGCAGTTGAGGCAGAGCCATTCTTTCTTCTGAAAAACATTAAATCGAATCAGAAAATGCAACTTGTACACAAAATGTACTCCTGAAGGCAATAGACCAGGAAAAACACACATTCACATAAACACAAAACAAACTCTTACACACACATTCATATGCAAAAAACTAAATCACACACGCATTTATACCTGTACACACAAAAATTGATATACACAAGCTCACACCAAAACCCTCATGTCTTATTCAACACAATATAATGGAAACATTTTCCTTGATAAATCAGTTGCCTTAAGCCGAAGGAAGGTTATGTGGATCACAACTGCTAAATAATTTTTAATATGCCTCTTTGGCAGTTATATTGTTTTGGCTATGCTGAAATAATGTCTTCAAACTCAGCTTCGAAGTCGAAGACTCAACTGTGGCAGTCTGCCAAACACCGCCAGGACGTCCAACAAGCAATATGCTGACTCTGAACAGACTGAACATGGTGTCCAACACTGACCAGGGTGCTGATATAAATACAGGTTAGGGTTATATGAATACAGGTCAGGCTGGTAGGAAGACAGGGGGTTCAGACAGCATGTCTGACAGAAGGATGTCTGTTGCGACGGATTACGACTGAAGTCAGGGCTGAAAATCTTAGATCTTTAAGGGGCATAATTATATTTGATGTATTATAGAGTTTATTTAGAATAAATAATTTTGTGACCGTGACAAAAGCTCATGAAAGCAGGCACAGCCCACAGTATGTTTACTTTCACACAATACTAAGACCGAAAGATGAGATTTTGATAAAATATGAAAGTAGATTTACAGATACTGTAAATATAACTTTGGTTTGCAATCATTAGAACTAAATTACAGCATACAGACTGATGCTGATCTATCAGCAAAAAAAGAAGCTTCTGTGAATGGAAACATCAGAGATTTGACACAATCATGTATCATGAGTAGAAACATTGCTGACTCTTAGTTGTTAACCAGAGAGACTCTAGAGTTAGAGTTAGGGACCTCTAGAGTTAGGGTTAGAGTTAGGGACCTCTAGGGTTAGAGTTAGGGACCTCTAGGGTTAGAGTTAGAGTTAGGGACCTCTAGGGTTAGGGTTAGAGTTAGGGACCTCTAGGGTTAGGGTTAGAGTTAGAGACCTCTAGAGTTAGGGTTAGAGTTAGGCGATGAACTGGACATGCAAATGCTGATCTGGTAAACAAACTTTAATCTGTAAATACCCTGTATATTCTGACTATACTGTACATACTGTGTATATTCTGAGTATACAATTACAATTATATTCTGTTGTAATAACTGTTTTGTACTTCTGGTTGGATGCTAACTGTATTTCGTTACCCTGTACTTGTACCTGTGTAATGACATTAAAGTTTAATCTAATCTAATCAAATCAGGTCCTAACCCTAGGTCCAAACAGGTCCAGGTGATGAATGCAGCCATCTTGAAGGACATCTAAGTGCAGTTGGCTTAGCCCAATGGCCACAACATAGTCGGCATTAAGCTGACACAATTTTAATACCCATAACCTTTCTATCACTTATCTGTTAATGTGCTATGATAAGATTCACATTTACTAATTTAGCAGAAGCTTTTATACATACACAAGATTTATAACAATATCTAAGGTGCATGAAATTCCCATTGAAGATCATGTGGCCTGTGTGGCCTGCTGGCCTACAGTGAAGAGGGAAGCACAGATCCATCATGTAACACAGCACAGCCACTTGAGAAGAGTCCAGCCCAGAGGAGAACAGATCCATCATGTAACACAGCACAGCCACTGGAGAAGAGTCCAGCCCAGAGGAGAACAGATCCATCATGTAACACAGCACAGCCACTGGAGAAGAGTCCAGCCCAGAGGAGAACAGATCCATCATGTAACACAGCACAGCCACTGGAGAAGAGTCCAGCCCAGAGGAGAACAGATCTATCATGTAACACAGCACAGCCACTTGAGAAGAGTCCAGCCCAGAGGAGAACAGATCTATCATGTAACACAGCACAGCCACTGGAGAAGAGTCCAGCCCAGAGGAGAACAGATCCATCATGTAACACAGCACAGCCACTTGAGAAGAGTCCAGCCCAGAGGAGAACAGATCCATCATGTAACACAGCACAGCCACTGGAGAAGAGTCCAGCCCAGAGGAGAACAGATCCATCATGTAACACAGCACAGCCACTGGAGAAGAGTCCAGCCCAGAGGAGAACAGATCCATCATGTAACACAGCACAGCCACTGGAGAAGAGTCCAGCCCAGAGGAGAACAGATCCATCATGTAACACAGCACAGCCACTGGAGAAGAGTCCAGCCCAGAGGAGAACAGATCCATCATGTAACACAGCACAGCCACTGGAGAAGAGTCCAGCCCAGAGGAGAAGAGCATGTCAGGGATCTCTCAGCCCCCAGAGACCCTCTGGCTTCAGACACTTGTCTCTCTATCTCTCACACACAGAGACACTCAATGTTTGGGGCTATCTCATTGTTATGATTTGTGATTGATGCTCTTTTGTAAAGCTCTCTTTCTGAAGTCACTTGGATAAAAGTGTCTTCTAAATGAATACATGTGAATGTAAATAATGTTGTTGGGTTCGGTTTGTGTTATTGGCCACAACCGCACACATCCTCATCTAAACTCCCTACTGTAAAACCATGCAGGAGGGGGGAGGAGGGGGAAAGGAGGGTGGGGAGAGGTGGGAGGAGGGGGGGTAGGGAGAGCTGGGTGGGGAGAGGAGGGTAGGGAGAGCTGGGTGGGGAGAGGAGGGTGGGGAGAGGGGGGTAGGGAGAGCTGGGTGGGGAGAGGGGGGTAGGGAGAGCTGGGTGGGGAGAGGGGGGTAGGGAGAGCTGGGTGGGGAGAGGAGGGTAGGGAGAGCTGGGTGGGGAGAGGAGGGTAGGGAGAGCTGGGTGGGGAGAGGAGGGTGGCGTTGGCACGGCAGGCAGACACACTGGCTTTGTTTTGATCTCCCTCAAGTTCTCTACAGAGGAGCTAAATATAACCAGGTGCAGCTATCTCAGAAGCCACCATCTGTGCTGCCTGCAACCTTAATGAGATGGAACAGAACAGTGGAGTCTGTCCGAGTGTTTATTGGTGTGTGAGAATCGGGGGTAGATGTGGGAAAGTTATTAGACAGAAGATTCTTTCTATAGTAAAACAACATTCAATAATGTTGGAGAGACCCAGCAGGGTGGAGGAGAGACCCAGCAAGGGTGGAGGAGAGAGACTCAGCAGGGTGGAGGAGAGAGACCCAGCAGGGTGGAGGAGAGAGACCCAGCAGGGTGGAGGAGAGAGACCCAGCAGGGTGGAGGAGAGAGACCCAGCAGGGTGGAGGAGAGAGACCCAGCAGGGTGGAGGAGAGAGACCCAGCAGGGTGGAGGAGAGACCCAGCAGGGTGGAGGAGAGAGACCCAGCAGGGTGGAGGAGAGACCCAGCAGGGTGGAGGAAGGCAGGGAGTGTGTGTTTGCATTTGAGTGGATGTGGTGTGTGTGTGTGTGTGCGCGTGTGTTTGGGTGTGCATGAATGTGTTTTTGTGTACTCAAGTGAACATGGCAGACTCAGCATCTTAGTGAGATCATCTTGTTAGTGAGTTAAACTCACCGGGAGAGAGGAGAGTGAGAAGAGAGTGAATTAACCTCACTGGGGTTAGAAAAGCTATCAAAGCTCAGGAGAAATGCAACCTCTCTCACTGTCTACCTATCTTGCTCTCTCTCTCTCTATCGCTCTTTCTCTCTCTCTCTTTCTCTCTCTCTATCGCTCTTTCTCTCTCTCTCTTTCTCTCTCTCTATCGCTCTTTCTCTCTCTTTCTCTCTCTCTATTTCTCTCTCTCTCTCTCTATTTATCTGTTTCTCGCTCTCTCTCTTGCTCTCTCTCTTGCTCTTTCTCTATTTCTGTTTTTCTCTCTCTTTCTTTTGCTCTCTCCCTCTCTTTCTCTCTTGCTTTCTTATTTTCTTGCTCTCTTTTTATCTCTCTGTCTCTCTCTCTCTCTCTCTCTCTCTCTCTCTCTCTATCTTTCTCTCACACAGACGCATAAAGAAAGCTACAGATCTAGAAGCAGTAGAATCCTGTTCATCCACAGAGGTGTACAGAGTGGACAGAATGGTTAGGGTCTTAAACCCTTACAGGAGCCCCATGGCAGAGGGCACATTCCCCTGCCCTCCAGTGTCTGATATCTGCAGGTAGGATGGATAGGTCACACATCTGAGGCAAGGTTGTGATCAGGGGAAACATAAGGTGTGCATGTTTTATTTGCTGGGTTATCCCTAACAAGGAACACCTTGGGGAAACATAAGGTGTGCATGTTTTATATGCTGGGTTATCCCTAACAAGGAACACCTTGGGGAAACATAAGGTGTGCTTGTTTTATATGCTGGGATATCCCTAACAAGGAACACATTGTAAAACAGGCTTTGCACCAACTGCAGAGACAACAGACCTAAACTGAATGTTCCAATGAGATTAGATTTGCTGTTGGTAAATTGCTTCAACGAAACCCAAGTTTCAATTGGTCTCACGCTCAAGCAAATCAAAGAACCCTTTGGTCATTGTGTGCGTGCTGCAAGGCGCACAATATGTTATTACTAGCGTTTATTATTGTGTGCGTGCTGCAAGGCGCACACTATGTTATTACTAGCGTTTATTATTGTGTGCGTGCTGCAAGGCGCCAAAAATTGCCAAAAAACACACAAAAAAAATGAATGGGTGTCAATGGCGAGAATGTTTGAGAACTACAGTGGGTGATGTCATCGCTAGAGTGGAGAGGAGACAGAAAAATCAGTGAAAAAATAAAACATATTCGACTACCATGGCCTCAAATGCACCACTACAGACACAATTTATACACAGAAACGTAGGAAATATTGTCCTCTAGCTCACACTTGCTTTACTTTATCTGTCAGATTTATTGTTTTAGCTTGACATGCGAAGATTCGGCTGCAGCACCCATGAACAGCCTCATAGACTCCCATGTTGGGAGTGGTGGAAATGTAAAAAAAAATTAAGAAAAGGAACACTTTTTTGAATTGCTCCCAAGAGCACATTTCTTCACTTGTCAACACAAAATGCCTATGTAGACGTTCAGGAAGGGCTCAGCCGGCTTCACGTTAACCTGGTTTTATGATTGGAAACACGGTTTGGCCAGAAATCCTTCCTGTTCGAGGGGTGCTGTAAGCCTTTTCTCTCTGTCCAACTGGCAGCTGCAACTTATTAGTTCATTACTTAGCAACGTGCTTGAAAGAGGAGAGACAGTGGCCACGAATGAAGATATGCTGTTTGCTAGCATTAGCGACCAATGCTGAAATTAGCGCTTAAGCTAATTGCTAGTGCATCAGCATATGTTTCGCTAGCATGCTATCTAAGATGTGGGTTTTTGACTTCTTTAACATTTGGGCTTATATGTATTCATGTGCTTATCAGTCAGGACGGTGGTGGAGGGTTGTGGGGAGGCTAGTGGGGGGGGGGGTATTTGTGTGCATTTTGACCATTTAGGGTCGTTTTCGGAGGGGGGGGGGCGATCGGCGTTCGCGGGGGGCGGGGGGGCTCGTGCGGGGGGGTTTGAGGGCAGGGTTCATGTGGTGGGGTCCATAGGAATCTAACAAGATATTGGGGAGGTGCGTGGGAGGTCGGGTTGATGAGCTATGAGCCTATTTGGGGGAAAGGTTTGAAAATCGCGATTGATTTACTTGCACTTTCAAGCGGAGATTGTGACGTTGCAGGGGGCTCGGGGGGGCGATTTCGGAGGAGGCCAGAGTTAATGTGGTGGGGTCCAGACGAATCGAACCAGGTATTGGGGAGGTGTGTGGGTGGTCGGGATCGGCAGTTATGAAGTTGCCGCTCCATAGAGAAACAGTGGGGATTAAATACAGGTCTTTTTGGAATTGCTATTTAAATTGTTGGGGGGGGCTTGCTGTAAAACATTCATAATCGTCTGGATACTGGTTGACCTTGCAAACTATTGGCTAGTGTTGTATGGGGAGTCCTGTAGTTTATAGATGATTGAACCTGTGTGTCTGCTACTAAGTGATTCATTGCACTGAATGGTTTGATTGACAGTTCATCATTAAGTCATTCATGTACAGACTGCCTGTGTGTATACACATATATGTATCTATCTATAGATAGATATATACATGTGTATGTGTGTGTGTGTATGTGCGTGTGTGTATGTGCGTGTTTTTCTCTATTAATGTTGGATAAAAAGCACTGTTTTTGTTAGTGTGATATCAGAACTGTGTGACCTGGTGCTTTTTGTGAATTTTGATGCTATCTTATTGCTGAATCCTGATTTGTTACATGTTTGATTACATGTGGATTGATTTGACATTTAACACTGAAACAGCTGTATAACTTTATAATGTTATCTGATATTTATAATGCGGTATCATTTTGATAAAAGGTGTATTTCTAATACCAAAGTCATAGCAATTGATGGCCTAATTCTGGCATTGGATGCATTTGGGTCATTTTACCCTCTAAGTTTTTGAAAGCATTTATCACTATTATCAAATTATAAACAAACTATTACTATGCTACTGAACTGTAATGTAAAGTGCTACCTGACACAGAGTGACCAATTGTTTACTGCTTGCTTACTACTTAAACTTAAACTGTGGCAGTGTGCTCAAGTGGAGCTGTCTTTAATCCTGCTGAAATTAGTGTTTACGCTACTACTAGTGCATCAGCATATGAACACCTGTTGAAAGCTTGATCTGTCACATACCTAAGCAATGGTAGAAGTCATATTCTGAAAATTACTCAACAGTGTCAGTGATGTATGGGGGAGAGTCCCGGGCCAGAGTCACGCACACTCAAAATGTCTTTAGGAATTTTTTTCTAGTTATAAATACTACCTCCAAATATGTCCATTAATATGAGCCAAATTAGTTTTAGCCACTCTTGCAGCCAATCAAAAAAGGCAGAGGAAGAGGCAGACTAAGAGGCAGACTAAGAGGCAGACTAAGAGGCAGGGTAAGAGACAGAGTAAGAGGCAGAGTAAGAGGCAGAGTAAGAGGCAGAGTAAGAGGCAGAGTAAGAGGCAGACTAAGAGGCAGACTAAGAGGCAGAGTAAGAGGCAGAGTAAGAGGCAGAGTAAGAGGCAGACTAAGAGGCAGGGTAAGAGACAGAGTAAGAGGCAGAGTACAGCACACTCAAAATGTCTTTAGGAAATTTTTTCTAGTTATAAATACTACCTCCAAATATGTCCATTAATATGAGCCAAATTAGTTTTAGCCACTCTTGCAGCCAATCAAAAAAGGCAGAGGAAGAGGCAGACTAAGAGGCAGACTAAGAGGCAGACTAAGAGGCAGGGTAAGAGACAGAGTAAGAGGCAGAGTAAGAGGCAGAGTAAGAGGCAGAGTAAGAGGCAGACTAAGAGGCAGAGTAAGAGGCAGAGTAAGAGGCAGAGTAAGAGGCAGAGTAAGAGGCAGAGTAAGAGGCAGACTAAGAGGCAGAGTAAGAGGCAGAGTAAGAGACAGAGTAAGAGGCAGACTAAGAGGCAGAGTAAGAGGCAGAGTAAGAGGCAGAGTAAGAGGCAGAGTAAGAGGCAGAGTAAGAGGCAGAGTAAGAGACAGAGTAAGAGGCAGAGTAAGAGGCAGAGTAAGAGGCAGAGTAAGAGGCAGACTAAGAGGCAGAGTAAGAGGCAGAGTAAGAGACAGATTAAGAGGCAGACTAAGAGGCAGAGTAAGAGGCAGAGTAAGAGGCAGAGTAAGAGGCAGAGTAAGAGGCAGAGTAAGAGGCAGAGTAAGAGGCAGAGTAAGAGGCAGAGTAAGAGACAGAGTAAGAGGCAGAGTAAGAGGCAGAGTAAGAGGCAGAGTAAGAGGCAGAGTAAGAGGCAGAGTAAGAGACAGAGTAAGAGGCAGAGTAAGAGGCAGAGTAAGAGGCAGAGTAAGAGGCAGAGTAAGAGACAGAGTAAGAGGCAGAGTAAGAGGCAGAGTAAGAGACAGAGTAAGAGGCAGACTAAGAGGCAGAGTAAGAGGCAGAGTAAGAGGCAGAGTAAGAGGCAGAGTAAGAGGCAGAGTAAGAGGCAGAGTAAGAGGCAGAGTAAGAGGCAGAGTACGAGGCAGAGTAAGAGGCAGAGTACGAGGCAGGGTTAGACTATCCGCTGAAGCCACCTTTCCAGAGTATTCTCTAGTTCGTAACTTAAGACTCTCTATGAAGGTGCATAATGTACACAATGTACCTCACACACCACACACACAGCATGTAAACCGCACACACCCTGTGCCTGTCAGTCAGGCAGGTCTCTTCCTGCAGCCCCCACCCCCCCCCCCCCCCCCCGGCCCCCTGGCCGGCCCCATGCTGGCAGCAGGAAATGTCAGGCATCATTAAATGACACAGCACCCCCAGAACAGCAGGAATATTTCAGCTCAAAGTGGAGCTTCTCTCCAGTACCCCTAGTGTGTAACAACTGCTGAATCCTCCAGGCAACACAGCTCTCCTTTCCCCCCCAAAACCTCTTGTGTATGATACATATGCATCAATGAAGGAGAGGCATGTGTTACGTATTGTTTGTACAGGAAGAAGACACACACAAATGAATGGGAATCTAACTACACATTTTCAGTGGGTTAGGGTTAGTATTCAAAAAGCTTATTGTTATTAATACAATAATCTGGTAGTTATTAATACAATAATCTGGTAGTTATTAATACAATAATCTGGTAGTTATCAATACAATCATCTGGTAGTTACAGCTTCTCTATGGATCCAAAGGACACCAAAAAATTGACACACAAATGCTTATTTGCCAAACCAGTCATAACTGCCAGGGTTACAATCCAGCTGAGAGCATATGGCAGAGATGATTGAAGTACACATCCTTCCCTCAAGTTGAAGTCCCAATAATTATGTTTAAAAAGACTGTTGACTAATATTTTCACTCAAGTTTCAAAACCTTTTTTCCCCCAAAATATATTTCTTTGAAGTACTCATACCATTTATTTCAGTCCAGCAGCAAAGTAATTGTATTTACATTTTTACATTTACATCCCATCTCTGCACACACACACACACACACATACACACACATGCACACACAGCTGTTAAGTGCCAATAAAGAAACATGGTTGTAATTAATGACTAGAAAGTGAAGGTCAGAGGGAGAGAGGGTCACTGTAAATTATTAACACAACGGTGCAGGTGGCCATCGGGGGATCCTGGGGGTCCAGAGGGGAGGGATGGTCCCAGGATAGGGAGGGAGGACTGGAGCCCTGGGGGTCCAGAGGGGAGGGATGGGCCCAGGATAGGGAGGGAGGACTGGAGCCCTGGGGGTCCAGAGGGGAGGGATGGGCCCAGGATAGGGAGGGAGGACTGGAGCCCTGGGGGTCCAGAGGGGAGGGATGGACCCAGGATAGGGAGGGAGGACTGGAGCCCTGGGGGGCCCAGAGGGGAGGGATGGGCCCAGGATAGGGAGGGAGGACTGGAGCCCTGGGGGTCCAGAGGGGAGGGATGGACCCAGGATAGGGAGGGAGGACTGGAGCCCTGGGGGTCCAGAGGGGAGGGATGGGCCCAGGATAGGGAGGGAGGACTGGAGCCCTGGGGGTCCAGAGGGGAGGGATGGGCCCAGGATAGGGAGGGAGGACTGGAGCCCTGGGGGTCCAGAGGGGAGGGATGGGCCCAGGATAGGGAGGGAGGACTGGAGCCCTGGGGGTCCAGAGGGGAGGGATGGACCCAGGATAGGGAGGGAGGACTGGAGCCCTGGGGGGCCCAGAGGGGAGGGATGGGCCCAGGATAGGGAGGGAGGACTGGAGCCCTGGGGGTCCAGAGGGGAGGGATGGACCCAGGATAGGGAGGGAGGACTGGAGCCCTGGGGGTCCAGAGGGGAGGGATGGGCCCAGGATAGGGAGGGAGGACTGGAGCCCTGGGGGTCCAGAGGGGAGGGATGGGCCCAGGATAGGGAGGGAGGACTGGAGCCCTGGCGGTCCAGAGGGGAGGGATGGGCCCAGGATAGGGAGGGAGGACTGGAGCCCTGGGGGTCCAGAGGGGAGGGATGGGCCCAGGATAGGGAGGGAGGACTGGAGCCCTGGGGGTCCAGAGGGGAGGGATGGGCCCAGGATAGGGAGGGAGGACTGGAGCCCTGGGGGTCCAGAGGGGAGGGATGGACCCAGGATAGGGAGGGAGGACTGGAGCCCTGGGGGGCCCAGAGGGGAGGGATGGGCCCAGGATAGGGAGGGGGACTGGAGCCCTGGGGGTCCAGAGGGGAGGGATGGGCCCAGGATAGGGAGGGGGGACTGGAGCCCTGGGGGGTCTAGAGGGGAGGGATGGGCCCAGGATAGGGAGGGGGACTGGAGCCCTGGGGGTCTAGAGGGGAGGGATGGACCCAGGATAGGGAAGGGGGACTGGAGCCCTGGGGGGTCTAGAAGGGAGGGATGGGCCAGTCTAGATAGATCAGTATAAACATGCACACACAGATATGTATGCACACAGAGCTGCCAGCTTCCAACGTTCAAACGTTTTATTTGTATTTGTATTAATTATACAGCTGTGTGTGTCCAGTGACAGGATATCTGACAGCTGTCATTACTCTCTGCATGTGTAATGTGTACAAACAGCTAAATTACCCAGAATTACCCAGGTGTTTGGGGGTGGGAGATTATTTGACAGCACTTCCTGTCTCTGCAGGGCCGCTCAGTAATCAGGGTGATGGATGATGTGGAGGAGGAATGTTGCTACGGCAACTAGGCTTTTCTGAGTTTCAAGCCTGGACTGGTGATGTGGGAGCAGAGAAAATACACCTCCTGAATTGAATACAAATATCAATGTATTTATTCAAATGCACACCAATATTATTTGGGCTCTGTAAACATATGTCTCAGAGTCAGCTGTAATGTACCTGTGTGTCCAGCTGTAATGTACCTGTGTGTCCAGCTGTAATGTACCTGTGTGTCCAGCTGTAATGTATCTGTGTGTCCAGCTGTAATGTATCTGTGTGTCCAGCTGTAATGTACCTGTGTGTCCAGCTGTAATGTACCTGTGTGTCCAGCTGTAATGTACCTGTGTGTTCAGCTGTAATGTACCTGTGTGTCCAGCTGTAATGTACCTGTGTGTCCAGCTGTAATGTACCTGTGTGTCCAGCTGTAATGTACCTGTGTGTCCAGCTGTAATGTACCTGTGTGTCCAGCTGTAATGTACCTGTGTGTTCAGCTGTAATGTACCTGTGTGTCCAGCTGTAATGTATCTGTGTGTCCAGCTGTAATGTATCTGTGTGTCCAGCTGTAATGTATCTGTGTGTCCAGCTGTAATGTACCTGTGTGTCCAGCTGTAATGTACCTGTGTGTCCAGCTGTAATGTACCTGTGTGTTCAGCTGTAATGTACCTGTGTGTCCAGCTGTAATGTACCTGTGTGTTCAGCTGTAATGTACCTGTGTGTCCAGCTGTAATGTACCTGTGTGTCCAGCTGTAATGTACCTGTGTGTTCAGCTGTAATGTACCTGTGTGTCCAGCTGTAATGTACCTGTGTGTCCAGCTGTAATGTACCTGTCTCTCTGCTACCTGTGTGTTGGGAGGTGTCTCTCTGCTAGGGGCTACAGGTCTCTGACTCACCTCTTACAGGAACTTAGACACAATTTCAACTACTGACAAACTAAACTCTCAGCACTAAACGGATTGTTCCTATTTTGTTCCAATGCACAAGCACACAAACACATACTTATCCCTGGGTGACGTGTATCACTTATGGATAACAGTCTCTCATGAGTGCATGTGTGTGCAGTAGAGAGAGAGACAGGGTGAGGGAAAGAGAGAAGGAGAGAAGATCTATCATGTGTTCTATAACTGTCTACATCTAACTATATACTTTATAAACAACATCAGACATCAGGCAGCAGACAGACAGGCAGGCAGACAGGCAGCAGACAGACAGGCAGACAGGCAGCAGACAGACAGCAGACAGGCAGCAGACAGGCAGCAGACAGACAGCAGGCAGACAGGCAGCAGGCAGCAGACAGACAGGCAGCAGACAGACAGCAGACAGACAGCAGACAGACAGACAGGCAGGCAGACAGGCAGCAGACAGACAGCAGACAGGCAGCAGACAGACAGCAGGCAGACAGGCAGCAGGCAGCAGACAGACAGGCAGCAGACAGACAGCAGACAGACAGCAGACAGACAGGCAGACAGACAGGCAGCAGGCAGACAGGTAGCAGGCAGCAGACAGACAGGCAGCAGACAGACAGCAGACAGACAGCAGACAGACAGACAGGCAGGCAGACAGGCAGCAGACAGGCAGGCAGACAGGCAGCAGACAGGCAGCAGACAGGCAGCAGACAGGCAGCAGACAGGCAGCAGACAGACAGGCAGCAGGCAGAGACAGACAGGCAGAGACAGGCAGACAGGCAGCAGACAGGCAGCAGACAGTCAGACAGTCAGCAGGCAGACAGGCAAAGACAGGCAGAGACAGGCAGGCAGACAGGCAGACAGGCAGACAGGCAGAGACAGTCAGACAGGCAGCAGGCAGACTCTGCAGGGCCGGGCAGGCGCTCCATGCCTCTATCTCGCTCCTACCCCTCCCTGCCCCCTTCGACCTGTGGATCCCCCCCACCCAGCCGCCCTGGACCTTCCGACATGTTCCACCAGGCTGAGGGGCAGCGTGGGTGGTGTGTCCTGGCAGCAGGGAGATGAGGGGAGCATCTGGACGGGTTTGTACAGGAGACATGACGTCAACCAAGGTCATGTGCTGTACATGCTGGAGACAGAACTGGGAGTCTTCATGACATTCTAAAATATCAGACTGCAGTCTAATATAAATATATAATGGGAATATTATAATGGAGTTGCACAATTGAATGTGGCTCAAACTCTGAGCTAGGGGTGTTAAGATAGCCATTTCTCTCTGTCCCTCCTTCTCTCTCTCTCTCTGTCTCCCTGTCTGTCTCTTTCTCTCTCTGTCGGTCTCTCTCTATGTCTGTCTCTCTCTATGTCTCTCTCTGTCTGTCTCTCTCTCTCTCTCTCTCTGTCTGTCTTTCTTTCTCTCTCTCTCTCTAATGCTCTCTGTGAGTGTGTGTTTACTGATGTGGGTACTGGTAAGACTGGTACTGTTACAACTGGGATGCCATTGGCTTTCATGGATAAAACAGACATCTGAGAAACGCTGAAAGAGCAAAAGATTCAGCAGAGAGCGTCCTATTTTCTTACTCAGTGCTGGAGAACAGACCAGCACAGGGGCCAAGCACAGGGGCCAAGCACAGGGGCCAAGCACAGGGTCAACACAGCTCAGCACAGAGTCTACAAAGCCCAGCACAGAGTCTACAAAGCCCAGCACAGGGTCAACACAGCCCAGCACAGGGGGCAAGCAAAGGGTCAACACAGCCAAGCACGGGGTCAACACAGCCCAGCACAGGGTCAACACAGCCCAGCACAGGGTCTTCACAGCCCAGCACAGGGTAAACACAGCCCAGCACAGGGTCTTCACAGCCCAGCACAGGGGGCAAGCAAAGGGTCAACACAGCCAAGCACGGGGTCAACACAGCCCAGCACAGGGTCTTCACAGCCCAGCACAGGTTCTTCACAGCCCAGCACAGGGTCAACACAGCCCAGCACAGGGTCAACACAGCCCAGCACAGGGTCAACACAGCCCAGAACAGGGCCACACCTGTCCTCTGCAGCCCAGCACAGAAGCCCAGCACATGGTCGACACACCACAGCACAGGCCTGATACATCCCAGCACAGTGAGTCACAACTCCTTAACTTAAACAGCCCCTCAAACACAAGCATGAAAACACAAATGAATAGACAGAAACACAAAATGACCTTAAACGACACATCAAACAGGGAACTCTTTCAGCTCCACGTTTCATGAACTATTTATACTGTTCTTCCATCATTAATAATTTATGAGTTATATTTTCTAGGCCTCGGCACTTTCCCTCAAACCGCTTTATGAGAGAGACTCCGTCCTATTCACTAATGACCCATCATTTCACTGGATATGCTCTCGCTTTTTCCACTCTCTCCATCGCCGTTATCTCGCCCCTCCTCTGCTCCATCTCTCCCTTCATTCCTAACATATCTTGCTGTTTCTCTCTCTGTTCTCTTTATGATCTTGTTCATTACGCCTTGGACAGTCCTAGTCATGAGAAGTGAGCAACTGAAGTAACTATTGTCAACCATTAGGGTTAACCCTAACCCAACCATTAGTGTTAACCCTAACCCAACCCTTAGAGTTAACCCTAACCCTAACCCAACCATTAAGAGTTAACCCTAACCTTAGCTACAGGGAGGATATGATTCTAATCATCAGGAGGTCGTTTACTACATTAATGTCAGATTTTGAGTCACATGCTTCAAAGTGTAGATGCCCAATCTAACCCTGGAGTTCTTCAGACTGTTAAAGCAAAACAGACCTGAGCAAGAAACAGGAACTCTGAACACGTCTCCACTGAGCAGCCATCTTTGATATCACACATCATCAAATGGATGATTGAATTATGGATCCATCTTCTTTCTAGAAATGTTGTCTTTTAAGACAAGTGTAAAACTGTCCTCAGCACACACAATGAACACACAGCACAGCACAATGAACCCCATACACACACTACATCACCTTAATGAACCCCATACACACACTACATCCCCTTAATGAACCTCATACACACACTACATCCCCTTAATGAACCCCATACACACACTACATCACCTTAATGAACCCCATACACACACTACATCACCTTAATGAACCCCATACACACACTACATCACCTTAATGAACCTCATACACACACTACATCCCCTTAATGAACCCCATACACACACTACATCCCCTTAATGAACCCCATACACACACTACATCACCTTAATGAACCCCATACACACACTACATCACCTTAATGAACCCCATACACACACTACATCCCCTTAATGAACCCCATACACACACTACATCACCTTAATGAACCCCATACACACACTACATCACCTTAATGAACCCCATACACACACTACATAACCTTAACGAACCTCATACACACACTACATCACCTTAATGAACCCCATACACACACTACATCCCCTTAATGAACCTCATACACACACTACATCACCTTAATGAACCCCATACACACACTACATCACCTTAACGAACCCCATACACACACTACATCCCCTTAACGAACCCCATACACACACACTACATCACCTTAACGAACCTCATACACACACTACATCACCTTAATGAACCCCATACACACATTACATCACCTTAATGAACCTCATACACACACTACATCACCTTAATGAACCCCATACACACACTACATCACCTTAATGAACCCCATACACACACTACATCACCTTAATGAACCTCATACACACACTACATCACCTTAATGAACCCCATACACACACTACATCACCTTAATGAACCCCATACACACACTACATCACCTTAATGAACCCCATACACACACTACATCACCTTAATGAACCCCATACACACATTACATCACCTTAATGAACCTCATACACACACTACATCACCTTAATGAACCTCATACACACACTACATCACCTTAATGAACCTCATACACACACTACATCACCTTAATGAACCCCATACACACACTACATCACCTTAATGAACCCCATACACACACTACATCACCTTAATGAACCCCATACACACACTACATCACCTTAATGAACCCCATACACACACTACATCACCTTAATGAACCCCATACACACACTACATCCCCTTAATGAACCCCATACACACACTACATCCCCTTAATGAACCCCATACACACACTACATCACCTTAATGAACCCCATACACACACTACATCCCCTTAATGAACCCCATACACACACTACATCACCTTAATGAACCCCATACACACACTACATCACCTTAATGAACCCCATACACACACTACATCACCTTAATGAACCCCATACACACACTACATCCCCTTAACGAACCTCATACACACACTACATCACCTTAATGAACCCCATACACACACTACATCCCCTTAATGAACCTCATACACACACTACATCACCTTAATGAACCCCATACACACACTACATCACCTTAACGAACCCCATACACACACTACATCCC
Organism: Protosalanx chinensis; assembly: GCA_030340685.1. Lineage (NCBI taxonomy): Eukaryota > Metazoa > Chordata > Actinopteri > Osmeriformes > Salangidae > Protosalanx > Protosalanx chinensis. The sequence continues at coordinate 20,321,739 of CM059317.1, read as the reverse complement.
CTTAACGAACCCCATACACACACTACATCACCTTAACGAACCTCATACACACACTACATCACCTTAATGAACCCCATACACACACTACATCACCTTAATGAACCTCATACACACACTACATCACCTTAATGAACCCCATACACACACTACATCACCTTAATGAACCCCATACACACACTACATCACCTTAATGAACCCCATACACACACTACATCACCTTAATGAACCCCATACACACATTACATCACCTTAATGAACCTCATACACACACTACATCACCTTAATGAACCTCATACACACACTACATCACCTTAATGAACCTCATACACACACTACATCACCTTAATGAACCCCATACACACACTACATCACCTTAATGAACCCCATACACACACTACATCACCTTAATGAACCCCATACACACACTACATCACCTTAATGAACCCCATACACACACTAAATCACCTTAATGAACCCCATACACACACTACATCACCTTAATGAACCCCATACACACACTACATCACCTTAATGAACCTCATACACACACTACATCACCTTAATGAACCTCATACACACACTACATCACCTTAATGAACCCCATACACACACTACATCACCTTAATGAACCCCATACACACACTACATCGCCTTAATGAACCCCATACACACATTACATCACCTTAATGAACCTCATACACACACTACATCACCTTAATGAACCCCATACACACACTACATCACCTTAATGAACCTCATACACACACTACATCACCTTAATGAACCCCATACACACACTACATCACCTTAATGAACCCCATACACACACTACATCACCTTAATGAACCCCATACACACACTACATCCCCTTAATGAACCTCATACACACACTACATCACCTTAATGAACCCCACACACACACTACATCCCCTTAATGAACCTCATACACACACTACATCACCTTAATGAACCCCATACACACACTACATCACCTTAATGAACCCCATACACACACTACATCACCTTAATCAACCCCATACACACACTACATCACCTTAATGAACCTCATACACACACTACATCACCTTAATGAACCCCATACACACACTACATCACCTTAATGAACCCCATACACACACTACATCACCTTATCTGGCCCCTCCTCTGTTATACACACATTCATATTAGCTTTATTCTAAAAACAAACAGTTACGACTGTAACACACAATTACACTAACCCCCCAAACCAATACACACACACTCACCAAAGCAGACACACACACTCATCGAAGCAGACACAGTCACATACACACAGTCACACACACACACAGTCACATACACAGTCACACACACACACAGTCACATACACAGTCACATACACAGTGACACACACACAGAATCACATACACAGTCACATAAACACAGTCACACACACACAGTCAAATACACAGTCACATACACACACAATCACATACACAGTCACATACACACAGTCACACACACACACAATCACATACACAGTCACACACACACAGTAACATACTGTACACAGTCACATACACACACACACACAATCGCATACACAGTCACACACACACAATCACAAACACACAGTCACACACGCAATCACATACACAGTCACATACACAAATTCATACACATAGTCGCACACACACAGTCACACACACACAGTCACGCACATAGTCACACACATAGTCACACACATAGTCACACACACATAGTCACACACACAGTCACACACATAGTCACACACACAGTCACACACATAGTCATACACACATAGTCACACACACAGTCACACACATAGTCACACACACAGTCACACACACAGTCACACACATAGTCACACACATAGTCACACACATAGTCACACACACAGTCACACACATAGTCACACACATAGTCACACACATAGTCACACACATAGACACACACATAGTCACACACACAGTCACACACATAGTCACACACACAGTCACACACATAGTCACACACACATAGTTACACACACAGTCACACACATAGTCACACACACAGTCACACACATAGTCACACACACAGTCACACACACAGTCACACACACAGTCACACACATAGTCACACACACACAGTCACACACACAGTCACACACATAGTCACACACACACAGTCACACACATAGTCACACACATAGTCACACACAGTCACACACAGTCACACACATAGTCACACACATAGTCACACACACAGTCACACACTTAGTCACACACACATAGTCACACACACATAGTCACACACACAGTCACACACATAGTCACACACACAGTCACACACATAGTCACACACACAGTCACACACATAGTCACACACATAGTCACACACACAGTCACACACTTAGTCACACACATAGTCACACACACATAGTCACACACACATAGTCACACACACAGTCACACACATAGTCACACACACAGTCACACACATAGTCACACACACTATGATTGATGTGATCTGATCCTTTTATAACACGGCCACCTCTCACTCATTATCATTGTCTCTCACTTTACCCACTCCTCTCTCCCTCTCTCTCTCTCTCCCTCTCCCCACCACACCTTTTTAAATCTCTCTCTTCCTTTCCACCACAAATTCTTTACATGTCTCGCACACTCAAGTACACATGCACGCACTGTCTCAAACACACACACACACAATGAGGCACCCAGCCTCCTTCGCTCTCTCCTCTCAGCAAATGTCCAGTTAAAATGGTTGCTGAAAGCTCATTTTATATAGTACAGCACAGGCCTATTGACTGCGGATGAATGATACATTCTGCCTTTTATGGAGGAAAAGGCATTGGATTTCAATAATTCTCACATAATTCCCAATAGACTGGACAGCAACATAGTTCATCTAACCTTATTCCTCAAACAGACATATTTACTAAACACTATCATTGGCCACAAAAGTCCATCAAAAACACTGTCTGACATTGATTGGTCAATGATGTGAAAAATGTACAATTTCCTGCAATCAGTGAAGGATAATGCATTATAAAGGTATGAAAATCTGAAAGGTTAAATCCTGCTAGAAGGTTGTCTAGTTGGGTGAGAGTACAACAGCTGGCACCGTCTTTGTTTAATGGAAAGATAGAACTGTTTGCTAAGCACACAGAAAGTATCCAATCAAGAAGATCTGGTGAAGTGATACACCATCGCTCCCCTCCTCATCCCTTCTCTCTCCTTTCTGACACCCTTTATCTGGGCTGAGACACAGGAGCTTGTGTCCAGGCCTCCAGGCAGAGAGAAAGGCAGAGTGAGGCAGAGAGAGTCAGACAGGAGCAGACAGAGGCAGACAGGAAAGGAGAGATCTACCAGTGTGTCTACCTGCTAGACAGGAGAGATCCACCAGTGTGTCTACCTGCTAGACAGGAGAGATCCACCAGTGTGTCTACCTGCTAGACAGGAGAGATCCACCAGTGTGTCTACCTAGTAGACAGGAGAGATCCACCACTGTGTCTACCTGCTAGACAGGAGAGATCCACCAATGTGTCTACCTGCTAGACAGGAGAGATCCACCAGTGTGTCTACCTAGTAGACAGGAGAGATCCACCAGTGTGTCTACCTAGTAGACAGGAGAGATCCACCAGTGTGTCTACCTAGTAGACAGGAGAGATCCACCACTGTGTCTACCTGCTAGACAGGAGAGATCCACCAATGTGTCTACCTGCTAGACAGGAGAGATCCACCAGTGTGTCTACCTAGTAGACAGGAGAGATCCACCAGTGTGTCTACCTAGTAGACAGGAGAGATCCACCAGTGTGTCTACCTGCTAGACAGGAGAGATCCACCAGTGTGTCTACCTAGTAGACAGGAGAGATCCACCAGTGTGTCTACCTGCTAGACAGGAGAGATCCACCAGTGTGTCTACCTAGTAGACAGGAGAGATCCACCAGTGTGTCTACCTGCTAGACAGGAGAGATCCACCAGTGTGTCTACCTAGTAGACAGGAGAGATCCACCAGTGTGTCTACCTGCTAGACAGGAGAGATCCACCAATGTGTCTACCTAGTAGACAGGAGAGATCCACCAGTGAGTCTACCTGCTAGACAGGAGAGATCCACCAGTGTGTCTACCTAGTAGACAGGAGAGATCCCCCAGTGTGTCTACCTGCTAGACAGGAGAGATCCACCAATGTGTCTACCTAGTAGACAGGAGAGATCCACCAGTGAGTCTACCTGCTAGACAGGAGAGATCCACCAGTGTGTCTACCTAGTAGACAGGAGAGATCCCCCAGTGTGTCTACCTGCTAGACAGGAGAGATCCACCAGTGTGTCTACCTGCTAGACAGGAGAGATCCCCCAGTGTGTCTACCTGCTAGACAGGAGAGATCCACCAGTGTGTCTACCTGCTAGACAGGAGAGATCCACCAGTGTGTCTACCTGCTAGACAGGAGAGATCCACCAGTGTGTCTACCTGCTAGACAGGAGAGATCCACCAGTGTGTCTACCTGCTAGACAGGAGAGATCCCCCAGTGTGTCTACCTGCTAGACAGGAGAGATCCACCAGTGTGTCTACATGCTAGACAGGAGAGATCCCCCAGTGTGTCTACCTGCTAGACAGGAGAGATCCACCAGTGTGTCTACCTGCTAGACAGGAGAGATCCACCAGTGTGTCTACCTGCTAGACAGGAGAGATCCACCAGTGTGTCTACCTGCTAGACAGGAGAGATCCACCAGTGTGTCTACCTGCTAGACAGGAGAGATCCACCAGTGTGTCTACCTGCTAGACAGGAGAGATCCACCAGTGTGTCTACCTGCTAGACAGGAGAGATCCACCAGTGTGTCTACCTAGTAGACAGGAGAGATCCACCAGTGTGTCTAGCTGACATCACAGGTGCCATTTCTTGAAGCGTCTACATGCCTAATCAAGCGCCTTCAGCCAGCCACAAAGACACCATGCAGACACCATGCAGACACCATGCAAACACCATGCAGACACCATGCAGACACCATGCAGACACCATGCAGACACCATGCAGACACCATGCAGAAACCATGCAGACACAATGCCGACACCACGCAGACACCATGAAGACACCATGTAGACACCAAGACACCATGCAGACACTATGCAGACATCATGCAGACACCATGCAGACACCTTGAAGACACCATGCAGACACCATGCAGACACCGGGTATGGGTACAAAGTGTTGCCATGGTAATGAAGGTCTGCATGGTGACAGCCACATGCCTCAGAATAAGAGGAGGCTGTCGACCGTGAGGGAAAAAAACTCTTTATTGCAAACCAGTTATTACTCCCATCATTCCATTGCGCCCAATTTGCATAATGTAACTTATTTTGATTGCCACTGAAAACATAACAAGCCTGGCTTTTCTTGAAGTCTCCATAATTAGACAAAAGAGACAACGTTTGGCTAAGGTTGAAAGGGGTCAACCCACAAGTCACTATAGGTGGAAAATGCCAGGCAGAATCGGTATGACCCTAAAATAGAGACCAGAGCAATCAGAGCTATCCGAATGAATGCGTAAGTAACATTGGTTTCTAATTGGCTGAATCCACTTTCAATCACTAAGGGTGGCCATTGAGGAGAGTGGAGGCAGTTTGATGAAGTGATTCACCCCAGAGGAGAGCAGAGAAGGATATAACAGAGCAGAGTTGCAACTTTTCGACCCCCATCCAGAAGTCATTTTCAACCGGAATCTCAGTGAACACACATACAGTCCCATACAACCATGAACACACACACACATACACAGTAAATCCTTGATCACTGTCCTTACCTGCACAAGATGGGGAGTAGGGTTGAACCCACACATGTTGCACACCTGAGCGTGACACTGCGTGCAAGTATTGTAATTAGGTGTCTCAGATGACACTCCCACATTGAGGCCAGTCTTACATAGTGGGCAGCTGTGGCCCTTGGGAGGCCCTGCTTGGGGAGGCCCTGCTTGGGGAGGCCCTGCTTGGGGAAGCCCTGCTTGGGGAGGCCCTGCTTGGGGAGGCCCTGCCTGGGGCCCAAAGGACCCTGGGGGTCTCCCTGCAGCCCGGTCTTGCCCTGTAGGAGCTCCCCCAGTTTTTGGAACAGGTTTGGGGGCCTGGGAGCCCTGGGGCTGGGCCTGTAAGGGGCTGTCTGAGATGAGTGTGCTGGCCTGGTTGAGGAGGGAGGCCCCAAAGCCAAACAGCTTCCCGAAGGGCTGCTCCGGGGGAGGTGGCTGGCGGGAGGGGGAGCTGCCAGCACTGCGGGTCTGGTCCTGCCGCTGCTGCTGGGCCTGCTGGCCAGGGCCGCCCCGAGATAGGTCCGGCTGGGATGGAGCCTTGGCCATGCCTGGTAGGGGGACTGCTCCTGGGGGTAGCCGGGCATGACCAGGCCCTAGGGATCCCCCTGGACCCCCTGGAGTCATCTGCTGCCCAGGGCCTTGAGCCGCTCCCTGTTCCGGCCCAGGACCTAAGGTCCTCGTCTGTCTGCCGGGGCCTGGTGGTGGCTGGGCCTGTGTCAGAGCTGGGGGCTGGGTTTCGGGCTGTGGCTGGGGGGAAGGGCCTTGTGTCTGGGGCTCTGGTTTGGCCTGGTGGGAGGGAGAGTGGATCTGCTGCTGGCTCTTGGAGCGTGGTGTTGTCATGTCCATCCCTAGAGCTCGCTGCATCTGGCAGTTTAGACACAGCCACTCCTGCACCTGGGAAACACAACAACCACAGGAAATATCAAAGCTGCTCTAGGACAGACGTGATATTCAACATTGAGTTTCAGTCAGAACCATAATATTGATTAACACCATTTATAAATTGATGACAGGTTTGTCAGTTGCAGAGTGACTGTATTCTCAGTTGAAAATCCCTGCCTGGGAATACAGCTGAAGGGTTAACCATATTAGAGCACTTTACAAAGGAGGGCTTCATGTGTGTGAATGTGTGTTGGTGTTTGTGAATGAGTATGTGTGACAGTATGTATGTGAGTGTGTGTATGTGCAACCTTGTTGGTAAACATGGAGTCTGTGAAATGATTATATTTGGAGCTCAGGATGAACCAAGCTTCAGGCACCAATAAAACAAGATGGATACTCCTGATTACAGCCCTCTATAACCCTCTCTCTTTTCTCCTTGTCTTTCTCTCTCATTCCGTTCCACATTATCAGGCCTCACATTTTACTCTTCGCTCCTTGGTTCATCTCTCCCCTGGTGTCTCCCGAAGACCCTCCATCCTCCTGACTGCCCCTGAACACTGTCCCCTCCATCCTCCTGACTGCCCCTGAACACTGTCCACTCCATCTTCCTGACTGCCCCTGAACACTGTCCCCTCCATCCTCCTGACTGCCCCTGAACACTGTCCCCTCCATCTTCCTGACTGCCCCTGAACACTGTCCCCTCCATCCTCCTGACTGCCCCTGAACACTGTCCCCTCCATCTTCCTGACTGCCCCTGAACACTGTCCCCTCCATCCTCCTGACTGCCCCTGAACACTGTCATCTCCATCCTCCTGACTGCCCCTGAACACTGTCCCCTCCATCCTCCTGACTGCCCATGAACACTGTCACCTCCATCCTCCTGACTGCCCCTGAACACTGTCACCTCCATCCTCCTGACTGCCCCTGAACACTGTCACCTCCATCCTCCTGAGTGCCCCTGAACACTGTCACCTCCATCCTCCTGACTGCCCCTGAACACTGTCACCTCCATCCTCCTGACTGCCCCTGAACACTGTCACCTCCATCCTCCTGAGTGCCCCTGAACACTGTCACCTCCATCCTCCTGAGTGCCCCTGAACACTGTCATCTCCATCCTCCTGACTGCCCCTGAACACTGTCACCTCCATCCTCCTGACTGCCCCTGAACTTTGTCCCCTCCATCCTCCTGACTGCCCCTGAACACTGTCACCTCCATCCTCCTGAGTGCCCCTGAACACTGTCACCTCCATCCTCCTGACTGCCCCTGAACACTGTCATCTCCATCTTCCTGACTACCCCTGAACACTGTCATCTCCATCCTCCTGAGTGCCCCTGAACACTGTCCCCTCCATCCTCCTGAGTGCCCCTGAACACTGTCACCTCCATCCTCCTGAGTGCCCCTGAACACTGTCACCTCCATCCTCCTGAGTGCCCCTGAACACTGTCACCTCCATCCTCCTGACTGCCCCTGAACACTGTAATCTCCATCTTCCTGACTGCCCCTGAACACTGTCACCTCCATCTTCCTGACTGCCCCTGAACACTGTCACCTCCATCCTCCTGAGTGCCCCTGAACACTGTCACCTCCATCTTCCTGACTGCCCCTGAACACTGTCACCTCCATCCTCCTGAGTGCCCCTGAACACTGTCCCCTCCATCTTCCTGACTGCCCCTGAACACTGTCACCTCCATCCTCCTGAGTGCCCCTGAACACTGTCACCTCCATCTTCCTGACTGCCCCTGAACACTGTCACCTCCATCCTCCTGAGTGCCCCTGAACACTGTCACCTCCATCTTCCTGACTGCCCCTGAACACTGTCACCTCCATCTTCCCGATTGCCCCTGAACACTGTCCCCTCCATCTTCCTGACTGCCCCTGAACACTGTCACCTCCATCCTTCTGAATGCCTCTGAACACTGTTACCACCATCTTCCCGATTGCCCCTGAACACTGTCATCTCCAGCCTCCCTGTTGAAAGTTGAAAGAAGAACTGGAGGAGAGAAGGGAAGGAGGGAACAAGAGAGGACCAACAAGATGGATGCTAGGCTACAAATGAAAGGAAATGTGTGAGTGGGCAATGAGAGGCAGAGATATAGAGATCAAGAAAGATATGTCGTCCTATGTGCTGGGTTTTTGCCAAGCCAGATTAGATTTCATAAAGATCTCCATGATTAGGCGATCATAACACGAAAGACAGAAAAATAGAGAGAAGGAAAGAGAGAAAGAAAGAGAGTGAGAGAGACAGAGAAAAAGAAAGATGGAAAGAGACAGAGAAAAGAGAGATGGAAATAGAGAGAGACAGATGTAAATTATCAGAAGGCCAAAACAGAGGCACAATACCAAATGCCCATTGTCAAGGACAGAGAACAGATGATTTGTTGAATCAAAAGCCCTTGTGTTTGGTATGTGTGTTTGGTATGTGTGTTTGGTACATGCGTTTGGTACATGGGGTTTGGTATGTGTGTTTGGTACATGGGATTTGGTATTTGTGTTTGGTATGTGTGTTTGGTATGTGTGTTTGGCACGTGTCTCTGTCTGCTCCTCTGTCCTCTGTCTCTCTGTCTCCTCCTCCCAGCCTCTCTCCTTCTCTCTGTCATTGAACATCATCTTCTTGTCCTCTATTCCTCCATCTGACCATCCGTATGACTGTCCCTCTGTAAAGTTTCTCTTTCTGTGTTGCATTTCAGCTCTTTCCTCCCTTTTCCTTCCCACCCTCCCTCCTCTCCCCCTCTCCCTCATCTTGTGCACATGGCAGCAGAGTGTGTTATTATTGGAACACCTGACTCACCCACCTACAACCAGCCGACCATCGTCACTTTCACTTAAGCAGTTTTTAGTCTTCTGACTGAAAGACCTGTTTCTCTCTAACCACACACACACACACACACACACACACACACTGAAACAAACACAAAAACACACACTCACTCATCGTGTTCATCATTCTCTTCTCTTTCTCTCTCTCCCTCCTAACTGTGTGTTTTTCTCCAGCACTCGGCAGTGATTTGGCCCTTTCACTTCCTTTCAATATCTTCGAGATCTTCTCCCCCCCTTCTCCAGCCCCATCCCCCCCCATCCCTCCTCCCCCCCTCCTCCATCCCTCCTCCCCCCTCCTCCCCCCTGCTGCTGGTTTGGGAGGTACTTTCAAGACCTTAGTGCCGCTCTGACTGTTTGGACATGCCCATTCCCTCTCTCTCCCTCTTTGTCTGTTTGTTCCGTCTCTGTAATACATGTTTAGTCCCAGACAGCGTCCAGCAACCCCCAGGGTGTCTCCAGGTACAGACAGCCTAGTCTGGAGCCCAGGGTGTCTCCAGGTACCGACAGCCTAGTCTGGAGCCCAGGGTGTCTCCAGGTACAGACAGCCTAGTCTGGAGCCCAGGGTGTCTCCAGGTACAGACAGCCTAGTCTGGAGCCCAGGGTGTCTCCAGGTACAGACAGCCTAGTCTGGAGCCCAGGGTGTCTCCAGGTACCGACAGCCTAGTCTGGAGCCCAGGGTGTCTCCAGGTACAGACAGCCTAGTCTGGAGCCCAGGGTGTCCCCAGGTACAGACAGCCTAGTCTGGAGCCCAGGGTGTCTCCAGGTACCGACAGCCTAGTCTGGAGCCCAGGGTGTCTCCAGGTACAGACAGCCTAGTCTGGAGCCCAGGGTGTCCCCAGGTACCGACAGCCTAGTCTGGAGCCCAGGGTGTCCCCAGGTACAGACAGCCTGCAGCTCCGTGCACACACACACACACACACACACACACTCACACACACACACATCAACATGTTTGCACTGGCCTACTACTGTCTAATCCTGACCACAGACAACCACATCCAGCCTCATCTTGCTGACGGCAGAACCTACCTCTGTGAGGTGTGGGTTGGGGTTGAAGCCACACTGGCTGCACACCACACTGCCACACTGGGTGCAGGTGTTGGAGTTTGGCTGGTCATCCGTGGTGCCCATGAGGTCGGTGGTCTTACACACTGGGCACAACTTGCTGCTGGTGGGCATGGGTGCGATCTGGGGCAGGGAGTAGGGTGAGGTGGGGGCACTGCCCCGGTCAGGCGACACCGAGGGGGAACGGCCCGTCCGACTGCTGCCGACGTCCACCTGCAAGCTTTTGCGAGCCGCATGCTGGCCAGAGGGGGGCTGGCCGGAGGGGGGCTGGCCGGAGGGGGGCTGGGGGCTCTCGTGAGAGGCCAGGCGGTCTCCCGTCCCCAGCCCACTCTGGACCCCCGCCTTGGGTCCCCCAGGGTCTGTCTGCAGAGGTCTGCCGAACACACACACACAAACACGAGTCACAAATTGATTGTAAATTACAATTTTGAGAGGTTTAGAACACACCTGGAAATAAATGTATATAATGACGAAGATTGGAAAGGTGAAAGAAAGAGGGTAAAGATAGAGGTGATAGATATAGGGTAAAGATAGAGAGTAAAGATAGAGGGTTAAGATGGAGGGTAAAGATTGAGGGTAAAGATGGAGGGTAAAGATGTAGGGTAAAGATAGAGGGTTAAGATGGAGGGTAAAGATAGAGGTGATAGATAGATAGAGGGTAAAGATAGATTGTAAAGATGGCTACTTGGAGGCAAAAGCTGGCAAAGCCTTTTGATTTCTGTGAATTTCTGTATTGATCCAACTGCAGCCCAAATTTACCATCCATTGAGGTGGTGCCTTCAGAGTAGGTAGGTGCAGATGAGTTTCACTGTGCTCAGCATAACAGCCACAACTGCATAAACACCTGCCTCAGTACAAACCATAATACCATGAGAAATGGTTAGTTATCCAACCATGAAGCCATGATAGCCATAACAACCATGACGTCATCAGACAGGTTACAGTCAGGCCTATTACAACTGTTAAAATAAAACCTCATTCCTCTTCTGTCCTTCTCTTCCCCACCTTCTTCTCCCCTTCTTCCTCCTCCTTTCTTCCTCCTCCTCCTCCTCTCCCCTTCTTTCTCCTCCTCTCCTTCTCCTCTCCTCCTCCCCCTCTCCTTCTCCTTTTCCTTCTCCCTCTCCTCCTTCTCTCCTCCTCCTCTCCTCCTCCTCTCCTTCTCCCTCTCCTCCTCCTCCTCCTCCTCTCCTCTCCTCTCCCTCCCCTTCCTCCTCCACTCCACTCCCCTTCCTCCTCCTATCCTCTTCCTTCTCCTCCTCTTCTCCTCCTCCTCCTCTCCTCCTCCTCTCCTCTCCTCCTCCTCTCCTCTCCCCTTCCTCCTCCTCGCCTCCTCTCCTCCTCTTCTCCTCCTCCACCACTCTCCCAGCCCCTGGCTGCTGTCCCCCCTAGCAACAGGACAGACCAAGATCTATTAAGCTCTGGAGATGGAGACAAGTGCAGCTTAACAAGTCATATCTCCCATTTTCACGCTCTCTCTTTCTTTGTCACTATCTCTCAAGTCTCCCCCTCTCTCTCAGTCTCCCCCTCTCTCTCTTAGTCTCTCTCCCCCTTTCTCTCTTAGTCTCTCTCACCCTGCCTCTTTCACACACTAAATCACAAGCTCGGTTGACATGACTGTTGTGGGAATGCAGGGAATGCATACACTTACACACACTTCATCTGTACAATTGCAATCTTGGTAAAACAAGATCCCACCCAGAGATTTCATCCCTGGGATTAAAAAACAGGAAACAAGAAATAGAGGCCATCCCTGGGATTATGTGTGTGATATGGGATGAATGGAGGGGTGTGTGATGAGGGATGGATGGATGGAGGGGTGTGTGATGAGGGATGGATGGATGGAGGGGTGTGTGATGAGGGATGGATGAATGGAGGGGTGTGTGATGAGGGATGGATGGATGGAGGGGTGTGTGATGAGGGATGGATGGAGGGGTGTGTGATGAGGGATGGATGGATGGAGGGGTGTGTGATGAGGGATGGATGGAGGGGTGTGTTATGAGGGATTCATGGATGGAGGGGTGTGTGATGAGGGATGGATGGATGGATGGAGGGGTGTGTGATGAGGGATGGATGGATGGAGGGGTGTGTGATGAGGGATGGATGGATGGAGGGGTGTGTGATGAGGGATGGATGGATGGATGGAGGGGTGTGTGATGAGGGATGGATGGATGGATGGAGGGGTGTGTGATGAGGGATGGATGGATGGATGGATGGAGGGGTGTGTGATGAGGGATGGATGGATGGATGGATGGAGGGGTGTGTGATGAGGGATGGATGGATGGATGGAGGGGTGTGTGATGAGGGATGGATGGATGGATGGATGGAGGGGTGTGTGATGAGGGATGGATGGATGGATGGAGGGGTGTGTGATGAGGGATGGATGGATGGATGGAGGGGTGTGTGATGAGGGATGGATGGATGGAAGGGTGTGTGATGAGGGATGGATGGATGGATGGATGGAGGGGTGTGTGATGAGGGATGGATGGATGGATGGATGGAGGGGTGTGTGATGAGGGATGGATGGATGGAGGGGTGTGTGATGAGGGATGGATGGATGGATGGATGGAGGGGTGTGTGATGAGGGATGGATGGATGGAAGGGTATGAGGGTGAGAGCTCTCTCACTGAACTGCAGCTCTGTTGTTCCTGGCAGCTGTGTGGCTATGAGCCTCCTGTCACATGACTAGAAGGATCTTGGCAGAAACACACAATCATAGAACAGGACTGACAGCAGGATCCTGCATGGTCTCCCAGATCTTAAATCTTAGGCTCACCATGTTGTTATCATTCCAGGTTCTACATTGGCAAACTGCACACTAACCAGCACCAAGCTAACTCTGTCATCTGACACTTAAATACCCAATTCTGTAATAGGAACTAAGAGGACAAGACAACACAGTGTTTACAGTCCAGACACACTACAGTAACTCTAGCTCAGCTATAGAAGCCACACCTTCTTGCTCTACAGACACAGAGCAGAGATGCTTAGAGATGCCCAGATAGCCCAGATATGTCCAGAGAGCCCAGAAATGTCCAGAGAGCCCAGAGATGTCCAGAGATTCTCAGAGATGACCAGAGATGCTCAGAGATGACCAGAGATGCTCAGAGATGCCCAGAGATGCTCAGAGAGCCCAGAGATGCTCAGAGATGACCAGAGATGCCCAGAGATGCTCAGAGATGACCAGAGATGCTCAGAGATGACCAGAGATGCTCAGAGATGCCCAGGGATGTCCATAGGTGACCAGAGATGCTCAGAGATGCCCAGGGATGTCCATAGGTGACCAGAGATGACCAGAGATGTCCAGAGATGTCCAGAGATGTCCAAAGAGGCTCAGAGATGCTCAGAGATGACCAGAGATGCTCAGAGAGCCCAGAGATGTCCACAGAGCCCAGAGATGCTCAGAGATTCATTCAGATTCAAGATTCAGAATACTTTATTTATCCCGAGGGAAACTCCTTTGTATCAATGGCACACAGTCTCGCAAAAGCACACAAGGGTAAGGGTGTGAGGTAAAAGATTAGAAAGTGTACACAGGGATAGGGGGGTGGGGGCAATAACAATAAGTAAAAACGGGAGGTGAGGTGACTCCACACAGGGAGTCGGGGGGGGGGGGGGGGCAGAGGCTTGGATAAATTATTATGTACAGACTATCTGATTACAATTACACAAGTATTGGTCCTTGTAAAATATACAGTATTATATCAGGATGTACAGGATTTACAGTTTTTTGCAGGATATACAGCGTAATATACAGGATATACAGGATAAGGTGCAGGTTACAGACTATACAGTCCATACAGGATAAGGTGCAGGTTACAGACTATACAGTTATAGTCTATACACTTCAATTACAATTCAATTATTCAAGTATTGGTCTTGCTGAATATACAGGATTTACAGGTTTTTAGCAGAATATACCATATACCAAAATTTTATATTCAACATTCACAGAGAAATGGAACTGGCTTTTTGACCTCAGGAGCAGAGCAGAGCTCCTCTCTCCTACTAGCTGCTCTCTAGGGTTAGGGTTAGGCTCCTCTCTCCTACTAGCTGCTCTCTAGGGTTAGGGTTACGGTTAGGGTTAGGGATAATTTATTTATTTCCTTCTCTATCTTCCCTTCACTTCCCATTTGTCTGATGGATCACATGGCAAATCAATCTCCCACCTTATAGAGATTAGTCTTCCATAGATTCACCCAACCTCCTCTATCACCTTGTACCCCCTGGCTGTCGAAAAAGAACTGAACTGGGCTGAGACCAAGTGAGTGAGACAGAAAGAATCTGGGTCGTGTGTATGAGTGAGAGAAATAGATTTTGAGGTTTCTCAGAGTGACAAAATTGGTGTGTGTTAGATAAGGGGAGGGTAGCCATGTGTGTGAGTGAAAGAGAGTTAAGGGAGGGATAGAGAAAGGGTAGAGAGAGAAAGGGGAGAGAGGGAGGGAGAGAGAAGAAGAGAGAGAGAAAAAGGATGAGAATCAGAGTGTTAGAGTTGTGGCTATGTGGGAGTGAGAGAGTGGGTGGGTGTAGCTCGCCTACAGTGAGAAATGGCATCTCCCACTTGTCTGGGGAACAAAGATTACACACAGGCTACTCTGTCCTGTAGCACGTTCCATTTACATTATGTTTATACTTGTTACAAATAGTGGAAGAATTGCAGCAGATAACCAAGATCTAAAAGTGTAAACATCCATCAGGAGATTCAAAATAATGGCTGATCACTCCGAAACAACAACACTGTAACAGTTCCTGTAGCAGCAATAAGAAACCAATAAAGCGTGATCCTGCTTTAACAGACTAAGTCAAGAGTCCTGAACAGGCTAACTCAAGAGTCCTGAACAGATTAACTCAAGAGTCCTGAACAGATTAACTCAAGAGTCCTGAACAGACTAACTCAAGAGTCCTGAACAGACTAACTCAAAAGTCCTGAACAGATTAACTCAAGAGTCCTGAACAGACTAACTCAAAAGTCCTGAACAGATTAACTCAAGAGTCCTGAACAGACTAACTCAAGAGTCCTGAACAGACTAACTCAAGAGTCCTGAACAGATTAACTCAAGAGTCCTGAACAGATTAACTCAAGAGTCCTGAACAGACTAACTCAAGAGTCCTGAACAGACTAACTCAAAAGTCCTGAACAGATTAACTCAAGAGTCCTGAACAGGCTAACTCAAGAGTCCTGAACAGATTAACTCAAGAGTCCTGAACAGATTAACTCAAGAGTCCTGAACAGACTAACTCAAGAGTCCTGAACAGACTAACTCAAAAGTCCTGAACAGATTAACTCAAGAGTCCTGAACAGACTAACTCAAAAGTCCTGAACAGATTAACTCAAGAGTCCTGAACAGACTAACTCAAGAGTCCTGAACAGACTAACTCAAGAGTCCTGAACAGACTAACTCAAGAGTCCTGAACAGACTAACTCAAGAGTCCTGAACAGACTAACTCAAAAATCCTGAACAGATTAACTCAAGAGTCCTGAACAGACTAACTCAAGAGTCCTGAACAGACTAACTCAAGAGTCCTGAACAGACTAACTCAAGAGTCCTGAACAGACTAACTCAAGAGTCCTGAACAGACTAACTCAAGAGTCCTGAACAGACTAACTCAAGAGTCCTGAACAGACTAACTCAAGAGTCCTGAACAGGCTAACTCAAGAGTCCTGAACAGACTAACTCAAGAGTCCTGCTTTAACAGACTAACTCAAGAGTCCTGCTTTAACAGACTAACTCAAGAGTCCTGAACAGGCTAACTCAAGAGTCCTGAACAGACTAACTCAAGAGTCCTGAACAGACTAACTCAAGAGTCCTGAACAGACTAACTCAAGAGTCCTGAACAGACTAACTCAAGAGTCCTGAACAGACTAACTCAAGAGTCCTGAACAGACTAACTCAAGAGTCCTGAACAGGCTAACTCAAGAGTCCTGAACAGACTAACTCAAGAGTCCTGAACAGACTAACTCAAGAGTCCTGCTTTAACAGACTAACTCAAGAGTCCTGAACAGGCTAACTCAAGAGTCCTGAACAGACTAACTCAAGAGTCCTGAACAGACTAACTCAAGAGTCCTGAACAGACTAACTCAAGAGTCCTGAACAGACTAACCCTAACCCTGAGTATAGCAGGTACCAGTGATTATGGTGATCTGTATAGCAGGTACCAGTGAGTATGATGAGTGTACAGGCAGCAGATTTAGGAAATCCTCTGTATGTAGTACTCTTATAGTTGTAAGAATGAGAAAATGTGCGCACAGAATGGACAGAACATTCGTGCACAGAATGGATTATGTCCATCGTCTCTTCTCTCCGCAGGTACAATGCAGTACATACACAGCAGCAGTACTACAACAATTCTGGTCTAAAATATATGAGGAAACATGAAAGGAGTTCCTTGGATGAATCCAGAGCCAGCCTGTCTGATTCACATGATTATCCAAGACTACAGTTCCCACCAGACCATGCGTAGTTCCTCACTCTAAAATAAGTCGGTCTACCTGCTTACTGGTTCATGGCTACTCACTTCCTGTGATAGGATGATGCACATTTACAGCCTCTCTTTTCCAGCCCATACCTTCATTTAGAGCTTGATGAGGAGGTAGATTCCTGGCAACCATTGTGACTCTACAGTCTGACAGAGGGACGTTCCTCAGGGATGGACCCCGAGATCTGGGTCACACTTCCTCAGGGATGGACCCCTAGATCTGGGTCACACTTCCTCAAGGCTGGACCCCTAGATCTGGGTCACACTTCCTCAGGGATGGACCCCTAGATCTGGGTCACACTTCCTCAGGGATGGACCCCTAGATCTGGGTCACACTTCCTCAGGGATGGACCCCTAGATCTGGGTCACACTTCCTCAGGGATGGACCCCTAGATCTGGGTCACACTTCCTCAGGCTGGACCCCTAGATCTGGGTCACACTTCCTCAGGGATGGACCCCTAGATCTGGGTCACACTTCCTCAGGGATGGACCCCTAGATCTGGGTCACACTTCCTCAGGCTGGACCCCTAGATCTGGGTCACACTTCCTCAGGCTGGACCCCTAGATCTGGGTCACACTTCCTCAGGGATGGACCCCTAGATCTGGGTCACACTTCCTCAGGGATGGACCCCTAGATCTGGATCACACTTCCTCAGGGATGGACCCCTAGATCTGGATCACACTTCCTCAAGGCTGGACCCCTAGATCTGGGTCACACTTCCTCAAGGCTGGACCCCTAGATCTGGGTCACACTTCCTCAGGGCTGGACCCCTAGATCTGGGTTACACTTCCTCATCGATGGACCCGGCTCAAAGACAGACAGGCAGGCAGGCAGGCACCCTTACACACCGCTTCATTAAAATGGGTGGGTGGGTGATATTCACATTTAGCAGACACTTTTACCCAACGCGACTTACAGCAAGTACAGGGACATTCTCCCTGAGGCAAGTAGGGTGAAATGCCTTGCCCAAGGACACAATGTCACAGCCGAGAATCAAACTCACAATCTTCCAATCATAAGCACAACATCTTAACCGCTGAGCCACCTGACTCCCTGATATAGTGGTTTATTGAAATGTTTTGGCTGAGATCTCGTCTTCAGATTTGCCACCGTAGAATAGAGCGAGAACCCCACCAGCCACTGTAGAATACAGAGAGAACCCCACCAGCCACTGTAGAATACAGAGAGAACCCCACCAACCACTGTAGAATACAGAGAGAACCCCACCAGCCACTGTAGAATACAGAGAGAACCCCACCAGCCACTGTAGAATACAGAGAGAACCCCACCAACCGCTGTAGAAAACAGAGAGAATCCCACCAAACACTGTAGAAAACAGAGAGAATCCCACCAGCCACTGTAGAATACAGAGAACCCCACCAGCCGCTGTAGAATACAGAGAGAACCGCACCAGCCACTGTAGAAAACAGAGAGAATCCCACCAGCCACTGTAGAATACAGAGAACCCCACCAGCCGCTGTAGAATACAGAGAGAACCGCACCAGCCACTGTAGAATACAGAGAGAACCCCACCAAACACTGTAGAATACAGAGAGAACCTCACCAAACACTGTAGAATACAGAGAGAACCCCACCAGCCACTGTAGAATACAGAGAGAACCCCACCAAACACTGTAGAATACAGAGAGAACTCCACCAAACACTGTAGAATACAGAGAGAACCGCACCAGCCACTGTAGAATACAGAGAGAACCCCACCAGCCACTGTAGAATACAGAGAACCCCACCAGCCGCTGTAGAATACAGAGAGAACCCCACCAAACACTGTAGAATACAGAGAGAACCCCACCAACTGTCAAACCATCTGAGGCCAGGCTGACGCCATTGACATCAGCAAACACTAGCGGCAGATCATGTGGCATATAATATGACCGGGTTCTCTTTAGCGTGGTACTATCCTTACTACTCACCAGATACGTATTGTTATGTTAGGTTGCACACCCGCATTATGTTAATAATCCAGTCCTGATGGGAAAATAAACCACGTGCATTTACGTCAACAACGCTGGTCGACATAATGAAGGCGTGGCCGTCAGGGTGACATGTAGGGTCTCAGTATCTGGTGCACTTACATTACCCTGCTTTACATTACCCTGCTTACATTACCCTGCTTTACTTTACCCTGCTTTACATTACCCTGCTGCAATTTCCCTCCCTGGAGGACAAATAAAGGTTTATCTAATCTAATCTATCAAGTCGTTTTAGCATCTTTATGGCCTTAACCTACACATTTCCCAACCGTGGACTTTATAGTCTTTTTTGTGTTTGTCTTTATCACGTGAAACTGACTCACCGGAGCTTTAGTTACATTCAGCAGAGTAACATTTAAACCAGCAAATATCTGACAATCATTATCAGAAAATCCGGAGGGGCGAAATGCCAAAACATTTGATAGACGCCACCCCCCTCCCCCCCCTCCCCCCCCCCCTCCCCCTCCACCCCACCAGCTTTGCCTTTTGCAGGCGTGGAATTCAGGAATAATCAGTGATTTCCGACGGATATGAACACAAACAGATAATATAGAATAAAGAAATATCACAATGCGTTTCTAGAATAGAAAATGCAACCTAGTTGAACCAGATTACCATCATTCTTTTAGCCCACAAAAGCTTGTCTGGTGTTCACGCTATGCATCTATAAAATATTCCACAATACACAATAAAAGACAATAATCTGTTTAAAATAATTTGTTTGGTTAATATATGGCGACAAGGATTTAAAATAAATAATTAATGCATCAACTGCATTTTCTCTCAGACACTTATATTACAGACCAAAGATCCCGATAAGATCCGCCCTACTGCATCATTTCCATCAGAATAGGATGTTGTCTCAGTGACACAGTTTTACCCAGAAGTGTCCTACATAGTGGACTACCTGTTAATCCCTGGCCCGGCTCCGGGGCCCGTCCCTCCTGCCGGAGCTCCATTGCTGGGCTTGATGAGCTGTCCAGAGCCCG
Source organism: Protosalanx chinensis (assembly GCA_030340685.1). Taxonomy (NCBI): domain Eukaryota; kingdom Metazoa; phylum Chordata; class Actinopteri; order Osmeriformes; family Salangidae; genus Protosalanx; species Protosalanx chinensis. The sequence goes on along the minus strand of CM059317.1, from coordinate 20,301,720 downwards.
GTGGTGCTGAAATGGAAGCGGAAGCCCCGGTGGCCGGAACAGCGGAGCCCCCCTGCCCCCCCTGGGCCTCTCCCTCGAGGCTGGCTTCGTTTCCCATCGTTTCTGGAGATTATTTGAAGGCGAGAAACGATGTTGAAGAGGGTTCTACTGTTGTATAAAACACTCAGTTAGAACTCAGCGCTGCTGTTCCTTCCGCCATCATCACCTACAATTCAGCATCCTCTACGGAGCACGCGCGGAAAAGGGTGACAGAGCTCGCGCGCTGACGCAAGGAGTGGGAGCGATACTACGTGCGCGAGCCCTACATCCGAGTGTGAGATCAGCCAGGGCTCGAGGCGGGGAGGAGGGGTCAGGCGCGTGGTACTGGGCTCGGAGAAACCAGCGCAGAATAAGATTTAAATGATACCCAAAATAATTCAAGCGGTAATATTTCCTCTTGATAAGTTTCACACAGCAAATACGCCAACATAAAGTGTGATTTTATATGCGTGCATGTCTATATCGATATGGAATCATTTGCAGCATTTACATTTAGTAATTATCAGACGCTCTAATCCAGAGTGATTTACAGCAGTACAGGACATTCCCCCCTGAGGACAGTAGGGTGAAGTGCCTTGCCCAAGGACACAATGTCATGTATACCCCCCCCCCGTACTATATATACCCATCCTTCTTTGCACTAACTCACTATAGTTATAGCCTCCCTCCCCCCACACACCTGTACAGCTAGAGCCCACTTTGTACTTATGTACTTGTGTTATTTGTATCCTATTTGTTTTAATTTTTATTATTATGTCACATACATGTTCTGTGTTTGCTCTTTTCTGCCATAGTGAATTCTATGTTTGTGAATCTTGCATAGCGATTAAACCTCATTCTGTTGGCACAGCCGAGGTTCTAACCAGGTTCCTTCTGATTACCTGAAGGAGAGATTCCGCAGGTTCTTCCTTCCTGCTGCTGTCAAGACTGTTTAACAATAATCACTAAATACTGCTGTCCATAGCCACTATCATGTGCTACACCATTACCATTATTATTATTATTATTATAACTATTACCATCACTACCTCACCACCGTGCAGTATAAAGTTTTATTGTATTTACTTTAACTTTTATTACTTACCTCACTCACGGGCAATACTCATGTTATACTCATATTCTGTACTAAGTGCAATATTTCTATTTTTTGCAATACTGTAATGCTGTAATTCTCCATGTCTATATGTCTATGTGTCTACTTAACTTACTTATTTTTGCAATACTGTAATTCTGTAACTCAAGTGCAATAACTGCCTACATGTCGACTTAATTATTTATTTTGTAATACTGTAATTCTGTAATTCTCCTCGAGTGCAATAACTGTCTATATGTCTACTCAACTTACTTATTTTTTTATACTGGACTCCTTAACTGGACTACTTAAATTACCTAAATTACTTATTTTCTTATTTTTTTATATCTGACTTTATCGTGCCCGCCTATTGCTATTGCTATGTTATTGTCAATATTGTATATTACCCTGCAACTCTGTGTGCTGTACTTTACCCTGCTGCTGTTGTGAACTGCAATTTACACCCCCTGGAGGACAAATAAAGGTTCATCTAATCTAATTACGAGCATGATTTTCTAACTGTTGCTCCATCTAGCGGACAGGTAGTGTCACTACATCTGGGACAATCTAGCAACTGCTGTAAAAACTACAAATCATTGGATCCATTCAGTCAAAAAGCATCTAATATTCCCAAAACGCACAATCTTGGTTCTTATCATTTACATTTATTCATTTAGCAGACGCTTTTATCCAAAGCGACTTACAGTAAGTACAGGGACATTTTCCCTGAGGCAAGTAGGGTGAAGTGCCTTGCCCAAGGACACAAAGTCATATAGCCACAGCCAGGGCTCGATCTCACAACCTTCCGATCATGAGGCCAACGCCTTAACCATTGAGCCATCTGACTCTTATCACCTACATCCAATTCATTCAAGTGTCTCTCAAATGAATTTAACCAACAACCTTGTGTTGTGTTGATATGTCAGCAGGGTAGAAGGGGACTTTATTGAAATTCTACGTGACATGGTTAGAAGATGGTACAAGAGTTACACTGCAGAGAAAACACCAACAAGTTCATATATACAAAACCACAGAATTCATCCTGACAAACCTGTCAACACATAGGTCCTTCCAGCTTCTGATCCAGTGGATCACAACATCACTCCTTTACAGTGGACTGAGAGTCGTTACTTAAGACATTCATAAAGAAGCAACTGTCCTGTAACAGAGAAGAAGAGAGTGGAACCCCAACCCTCGGATCATCACAGTTCAGAAGAGTCACATGTTTCTAAGGAGACCAACATGATAGGAGCTACATGTGATCCTGCAGATGAGTGTTGTGGGACACAGCTGCAACAGTATGGAGGGCTGTGATTGGTCAGCCCCAACAGTACGGAGGGCTGTGATTGGTCACTGGCGCTTGGCCTTGTAGGGTCGTGAGCGCTTCCTGCGGTCTGGCTTCCTCTGTTTGTGCAGCCGGCCAATGCTGACGCCCTGCCGCCGACGAACAGAGATGTTCTGCTCCACAAGACTGGCGAGCATGCCTGCAGACGAGGAGGAGGAGAGGAGGAGGAGAGGAGGAGGAGAGGAGGAGGAGAGGAGGAGGAGGAGGAGGAGAGGAGGAGGAGGAGGAGTAGGAGGAGGAGAGGAGGAGGAGGAGGAGGAGGAGGAGGAGGAGGAGGAGGAGGAGGAGGAGGAGGAGGAGGAGGAGGAGGAGGAGGAGAGGAGGAGGAGAGGAGGAGGAGGAGAGGAGGAGGAGGAGGAGTAGGAGGAGGAGGAGGAGGAGGAGGAGGAGGAGGAGGAGGAGGAGGAGGAGGAGGAGGAGGAGGAGGAGGAGGAGGAGGAGGAGGAAGAACAGATACAAAGATGATGTGATTCATATATTTGTACAACAGCATATCCATACTCATGAACTATAGAAAAGGCAAGTCAAGGCTGGAGAGTTAAGGGTCAGGGGTTAGGATTAAGGCTGGAGGCTGGAGGGTTAAGGCTGGAGGGTTAAGGGTCAGGGGTTAGGATTAAGGCTGTAGGTTGGAGGGTTAAGGCTAGAGGCTGGAGGGTTAAGGGTCAGGGGTTAGGATTAAGGCTGGGGGGTTAAGGCAGGATGGTTAAGGCTGGAGAGTTAAGGCAGGAGCGTTAAGGCAGGAGGGTTAAGGCTGGAGGGTTACGTTTAAGGCTAGAGGCTGGAGGGTTAAGGGTCAGGGGTTAGGATTAAGGCTGGAGAGTTAAGGCAGGAGCGTTAAGGCAGGAGGGTTAAGGCTAGAGGGTTACGTTTAAGGCTAAAGGCTGGAGGGTTAAGGCTGGAGGGTTAAGTTTAAGGCTAGAGGCAGGAGGGTTAAGGCTGGAGGGTTAGGGTTAAGGCTAGAGGCTGGAGCGTTAAGGCTGGGATTACACCCACACCACATTCTGGAGCACAGGAGGTCAGCTAAATTCATAGACTGGCACCATTTTCTAAGATTTCGTAGCACTCCCAGAAGAAGTTTACTGCCCAACCATTAACTGAAACATTCCTTCATGACTGGAGTCATGTTGACATTGGGAGGCTGGTTAGCAATACCTGAGAGCTCCAAACACAGGGACAGACATAAAGAGAACTTCAAATAATTCATTGTCCTGAAATGGAACATCCTGGAGAAGGGGGAGGGGGAACAGGAATGGAACATCCTGGAGAAGGGGGAGGGGGCACAGGAATGGAACATCCTGGAGAAGGGGGAGGGGGCACAGGAATGGAACATCCTGGAGAAGGGGGAGGGGGCACAGGAATGGAACATCCTGGAGAAGGGGGAGGGGGCACAGGAATGGAACATCCTGGAGAAGGGGGAGGGGGCACAGGAATGGAACATCCTGGAGAAGGGGGAGGGGGAACAGGAATGGAACATCCTGGAGAAGGGGGAGGGGGCACAGGAATGGAACATCCTGGAGAAGGGGGAGGGGGCACAGGAATGGAACATCCTGGAGAAGGGGGAGGGGGCACAGGAATGGAACAGACTGGAACAGAGAAGAGGGTCCACTTACCTTCCTGGGCCAGCATGGATATGAATGTGCAGATGAACTCATCATAATTGTGTGTTCTCCTCTGGTCATCAATCTACGAGTCAAAACATAGTTAGGTTCAAAGCCCTACGCACTATGTATTTATTATTATTATTATTATTATTATTAATTATTTATACTTTTATTCAAATCACATTTTTATAATACTAGTTTCATATATGGCTCGTTGTTTCATATTCACCCCCCCCCCAAAAGTTGACGTGAAAACAAACTTTGTATTTTTTCCTTTTCTCCACTTCCTCCTTCAGAAAGACTTCGTAGCTGGTGATGTCAGCCTCCACACACCTGAGAAGAGCCAGCAGCTCCTGGAACCCAAACACAGCCTGGAGTCACAGCTGCCTCACTCTCAGCCTAGAGTCACACTGCCTCACTGCCTCAGCCTGGAGTCAGAGCTGCCTCACTCTCAGCCTAGAGTCACACTGCCTCACTGCCTCACTGCCGCAGCCTGGAGTCACAGCTGCCTCACTCTCAGCCTAGAGTCACACTGCCTCACTGCCTCACTGCCGCAGCCTGGAGTCAGAGCTGCCTCACTCTCAGCCTAGAGTCACACTGCCTCACTGCCTCACTGCCTCAGCCTGGAGTCACAGCTGCCTCACTGCCTCACTGCCTCACTGCCGCAGCCTGGAGTCACAGCTGCCTCACTCTCAGCCTAGAGTCACACTGCCTCACTGCCTCACTGCCTCAGCCTGGAGTCAGAGCTGCCTCACTCTCACCCTAGAGTCACACTGCCTCACTCTTAGTCTGGAGTCACACCTCTACCCTGCACTGCCTCAGTCTGGAGTCACACCTCTACCCTGCACTGCCTCAGTCTGGAGTCACACCTCTACCCTGCACTGCCTCAGTCTGGAGTCACACCTCTACCCTGCACTGCCTCAGTCTGGAGTCACACCTCTACCCTGCACTGCCTCAGTCTGGAGTCACACCTCTACCTAGCTCTAATACTACTCTAATACTACACTGGGTTAGAGTTAGGGTTATCTAATACTATAGAACCATACTAACTTTAGGATTGTATTTCTCTCCAGAAGGTTTGTTGCCTCCTGTGGTTTCCGTGGAGACGACTTTACAGGGTTTGATTTCCATCCCCTCTTTATTGTCCTCCTCCTTCACTTCCCCCTGGCCTCCCTCTCCAGGGCTCCCCCCCTGCTCCCTCTTCTCTGGGGGAGGGGCTGTCCTGGGTTCCTCCGATGACGTCCCTGCTGTGGAGGAAATTAAGGAATTATGGATATTGGTGGAGGTACAGAGGCAGGGCATTTCTACGGTGGAGGCAGGGTACAGATGGTTAGGGGCAGGGTGTATGTACCAGGTGGAGGCAGGGTGTATGTACCAGGTGGAGGCAGGGTGTATGTACCAGGTGGAGGCAGGGTGTATGTACCAGGTGGAGGCAGGGTGTATGTACCAGGTGGAGGCAGGGTGTATGTACCAGGTGGAGGCAGGGTGTATGTACCAGGTGGAGGCAGGGTGTATGTACCAGGTGGAGGCAGGGTGTATGTACCAGGTGGAGGCAGGGTGTATGTACCAGGTGGAGGCAGGGTGTATGTACCAGGTGGAGGCAGGGTGTATGTACCAGGTGGAGGCAGGGTGTATGTACCAGGTGGAGGCAGGGTGTATGTACCAGGTGGAGGCAGGGTGTATGTACCAGGTGGAGGCAGGGTGTATGTACCAGGTGGAGGCAGGGTGTATGTACCAGGTGGAGGCAGGGTGTATGTACCAGGTGGAGGCAGGGTGTATGTACCAGGTGGAGGCAGGGTGTATGTACCAGGTGGAGGCAGGGTGTATGTACCAGGTGGAGGCAGGGTGTATGTACCAGGTGGAGGCAGGGTGTAGAGGACTCCGTTGTCTTGCAGGTGCAGTAAGGCGGTGCAGACGGAAGGCCCCAGTTCTCGCACGGCACGGTGATGCCGGGCATCCAGCCGCTGGCCCTCATCTTCCCCAAACAGCACGCGGGTCAGGTGGGAAGCCACAGGGCTAGAGGGCCGCGTGGCCGCCTGCGAGCGAGCCGGGGACCGCAGCGGGGAGTTGAAGGCGCTGCCAATCTCAGAAGCGGTGTCGGTGCTCTCATTGCTGGGTGTAGGGGAGGGCTGTGATGCTGCCGTGATGCTGATGCCACCCCCACGGCCCTCGGTGCGGACGGAGAGCGGCGTGGTCATAGCATCCTGAAGCTGCACCTCCTTCTTTAACTTCTCTGTCAGGACACTCAGGGCGAGCGGCCCACCTGACACGCCCCCTGCAGGCCGTGGACGGAGGCCAGCCTTGCGCCGGAACCTGACAGGTCACATCAAGAGGAGACGGACAGTCCTTAGAAGTGTGCGGCAACTATCCCAGTAAAACTATACACTGGGTAAGAGTTATATAATACTAAACACTGGGTAAGAGTTATATAATACTATACACTGGGTAAGAGTTATATAATACTATACACTGGGTAAGAGTTATATAATACTATACACTGGGTAAGAGTTATATAATACTATACACTGGGTAAGAGTTATATGATACTATACACTGGGTAAGAGTTATATGATACTATACACTGGGTAAGAGTTATATGATACTATACACTGGGTAAGAGTTATATGATACTATACACTGGGTAAGAGTTATATGATACTATACACTGGGTAAGAGTTATATGATACTATACACTGGGTAAGAGTTATATGATACTATACACTGGGTAAGAGTTACACTACCGTTCAAAAGTTTAGGGTCACATTGAAATGTCCTTATTTTTTAAGGAAAAGCACTGTACTTTTCAATGAAGATAACTTTAAACTAGTCTTAACTTTAAAGAAATACACTCTATACATTGCTAATGTGGTAAATGACTATTTTAGCTGCAAATGTCTGGTTTTTGGTGCAATATCTACATAGGTGTATAGAGGCCCATTTCCTGCAACTATCACTCCAGTGTTCTAATGGTACAATGTGTTTGCTCATTGGCTCAGAAGGCTAATTGATGATTAGAAAACCCTTGTGCAATCATGTTCACACATCTGAAAACAGTTTAGCTCCTTACATAAGCTACAAAACTGACCTTCCTTTGAGCAGATTGAGTTTCTGGAGCATCACATTTGTGGGGTCAATTAAACGCTCAAAATGGCCAGAAAAAGAGAACTTTCATCTGAAACTCGACAGTCTATTCTTGTTCTTAGAAATGAAGGCTATTCCATGCGAGAATTTGCTAAGAAATTGAAGATTTCCTATAACGGTGTGTACTACTCCCTTCAGAGGACAGCACAAACAGGCTCTAACCAGAGTAGAAAAAGAAGTGGGAGGCCGCGTTGCACAACTAAACAAGAAGATAAGTACATTAGAGTCTCTAGTTTGAGAAACAGACGCCTCACAGGTCCCCAACTGGCATCTTCATTAAATAGTACCCGCAAAACACCAGTGTCAACATCTACAGTGAAGAGGCGGCTGCGGGATTCTGGGCTTCAGGGCAGAGTGGCAAAGAAAAAGCCATATCTGAGACTGGCCAATAAAAGAAAAAGATTAAGATGGGCAAAAGAACACAGACATTGGACAGAGGAAGACTGGAAAAAAGTGTTGTGGACGGATGAATCCAAGTTTGAGGTGTTTGGATCACAAAGAAGAACGTTTGTGAGACGCAGAACAAATGAAAAGATGCTGGAAGAATGCCTGACGCCATCTGTTAAGCATGGCGGAGGTAATGTGATGGTCTGGGGTTGCTTTGGTGCTGGTAAGGTGGGAGATTTGTACAGGGTAAAAGGGATTCTGAATAAGGAAGGCTATCACTCCATTTTGCAACGCCATGCCATACCCAGTGGACAGCGCATGATTGGAGCCAATTTCATCCTACAACAGGACAATGACCCTAAACACACCTCCAAATTGTGCAAGAACTATTTAGAGCAGAAGCAGGCAGCTGGTATTCTATCGGTAATGGAGTGGCCAGCGCAGTCACCAGATCTGAACCCCATTGAGCTGTTGTGGGAGCAGCTTGACCGTATGGTACGCAAGAAGTGCCCATCCAACCAATCCAACTTGTGGGAGCTGCTTCTGGAAGCGTGGGGTGCAATTTCTCCAGATTACCTCAACAAATTAACAGCTAGAATGCCAAAGGTCTGCAATGCTGTAATTGCTGCAAATGGAGGATTATTTGACGAAAGCAAAGTTTGATGTAAAAAAAATCTTATTTCAAATACAAATCATTATTTCTAACCTTGTCAATGTCTTGACTCTATTTTCTATTCATTTCACAACATATGGTAGTGAATAAGTGTGACTTTTTTATGGAAAACACAAAATTGTTTGGGTGACCCCAAACTTTTGAACGGTAGTGTATATGATACTATACACTGGTTAAGAGTTATATGATACTATACACTGGGTAAGAGTTATATGATACTATACACTGGGTAAGAGTTATATAATACTATACACTTGGTAAGAGTTATATAATACTATACACTGGGTTAGGGTTATATAATACTATACACTGGGTAAGAGTTATATAATACTATACACTGGGTTAGGGTTATATAATACTATACACTTGGTTAGGGTTATATCATACTATACACTGGGTAAGAGTTATATAATACTATACACTGGGTTAGGGTTATATAATACTATACACTTGGTTAGGGTTATATCATACTATACACTGGGTTAGGGTTATATAATACTATACACTGGATTAGGGTTATATCATACTATACACTGGGTTAGGGTTATATAGTACTATACACTGGTTTAGGGTTAAATATTACTATACACTGGGATAGGGTTATATAATACTATATCATACTATAGACTGGGTAAGGGTTATCTAATACTATACACTGGGTTAGAGTTAGGGTTATCTAATACTATACCCTGGGTTAGTTTATGTTTTAAAAATATTTTTTTCTGGCACATTTTTGTTAATTTTGTGTGGATAAAAAAAAAAAAAAAATCTTCACCAGTTTGTTGTACAGTGTTGTTCTAGTACACACAAAGGAAATAAACGTGTGTAGGAAAACATGCGTGATGGTGTGTCAACAATCCTGGCCATGAAATGCAAGGATGCTAACAGATGCTAACCTGCTGGGCATGGGAGCTGTGCAAGGATGCTAACAGATGCTAACCTGCTGGGCATGGCAGCTGTGCAAGGATGCTAACAGATGTTAACCTGCTGGGCATGGCAGCTGTGCAAGGATGCTAACAGATGTTAACCTGCTGGGCATGGCAGCTGTGCAAGGATGCTAACAGATGTTAACCTGCTGGGCATGGCAGCTGTGCAAGGATGCTAACAGATGTTAACCTGCTGGGCATGGCAGCTGTGCAAGGATGCTAACAGATGCTAACCTGCTGGGCATGGCAGCTGTGCAAGGATGCTAACAGATGTTAACCTGCTGGGCATGGGAGCTGTGCAAGGATGCTAACAGATGCTAACCTGCTGGGCATGGCAGCTGCGCCCGTCACCTCCTCCTCCTCCTCTTCTTCATAGTCATCCTCCTCGTCTGAGTAAGAGGCCTGTGGAGGCCCCGCCCCACGTGAGCGACTTGCAGCCAGATCTTCCTCCTCCTGTCACACACACACACCAGAAATCACTAGATCACAGAGTCTCATATTCAGAACTCTTGTAAACACACAGCTGCATGGTGCCACACACACCTGCATGGTGCCACACACACAGGAAGGTGTAACACACAGCTGCATGGTGCCACACACACCAGGAAGGTGTAACACACAGCTGCATGGTGCCACACACAGCTGCATGGTGCCACACACACCAGGGAGGTGTAACACACACCTGAAGAGGGGACTTGGCGTAGTTGTGGTTGTCCAGAAAGGCAGGAAGCCGCTGGACAAGGGAGTGGGGGCTACTGGACGTGGGCGGAGGTCCTGCTGGAGTCTTCCCTGTAGCTCTGGACCGGCTAGAGGAGCTGCGCTGGGCCTGGGGATGGACCTGGGGATGGACCTGGGGATGGACCTGGGGATGGACCTGGGAATGGGCTGCTGGACACACAACACATCAGCCTGAGAGTCAACACTGGCTGTGTACCTGACAACATCATCTGCATGACTCCCACCATCTGTCTCGCCATGTATCCCTCCATCTGAATACTCGTTCACCTGAAGGATCCTGTTCTGAGGTGACCGGTTGTGGCACCGCCTCCTTTTTGATGGAGGGCGTGTCCTCAGAGGGGGAGGAGTCTTGTGGCTTCTTGTCCTGGACCAGCTCAGGCTGGGTGAGTCGGATCAGCTGGGGGACAACAGGAAGCACATTCTGTGATGTCACACAATACTGAACTTGCTATCCCACCACTGCTGAGTGGTGGTGTTTATGTGCTAGGAGTGTGTGTGTGTGTGTGTGTGTGTGTACGTACTCGTGCGTGTGCATGTGTGTGTGAGTGTGTGCGTGCGTGCATGTGTGTGTGAGTGTGTGCGCGTGCATGTGTGTGTGGAGGTGTGCGTGCATGTGTGTGTGTGTGTTGTACCTGTTGGAGACCCTCCAGAACCGTCTGTCTGTTCCTCTTCAGGATCTCCAGCTTGGACTCGTACTTCACCCTCCTGTCTGGAACCACCGCCATTAGGTTGAAGCGGATGTCATGGTACGGTTCTCTGAGGAGAAAAGGAGGAGGGGAGGAGAAGGAGAAGAGGTGGGGAAGAGGAGGAGAAGAGGAGGGGATGAGGAGGAGAGGTGGGGATGAGGAGGAGAAGAAGAGGGGAGAAGAAGGAGAGGTGGGGAGGAGGAGAGGAGGAGGAGGAGAGGTGGGGAGGAGGAGAAGAGGAGGGGAGGAGGAGGAGAGGTGGGGAGGAGGAGAGATGGGGAGGAGGAGGAGAAGAGGATGAGTAGGAGAAGAGGAGGAGGAGAGAAGGAAGAGGAGGATAGGTGGGGAGGAGGAGGTAACAAGGAGAGGAAGAGAAGGAGAGGAGGGAAGAGAAGTGGAGGTGAGGAAGAGGTGGAGGAGAAGAGGAGATGATGGGAGAAGAGGAAGAGGAGAAGTGGAGGGGAGGTGGAGAAGAGGAGGAGAGGAGGAGGAGGAGGTGGGGTAAGGACAGCGGTTAGAGCATGTGAGCCAATCATTGAAGTTAGCAGCCAATTTAGCTAGACCTCTTCCCCCTGACTATCTCTACCCTGTGACTAGCTCTACCCCCTGACTATCTCTACCCCCCTGACTATCTCTTCCCCCTGACTATCTCTACCCCCCTGACTATGTCTACCCCCTGACTATCTCTACCCTGTGAGTATCTCTACCCTGTGAGTATCTCTACCCCCTGACTATCTCTTCCCCCTGACTATCTCTTCCCCCTGACTATCTCTATCCCCTGACTATCTCTTCCCCCTGACTATCTCTTCCCCCTGACTATCTCTACCCCCTGACTATCTCTTCCCCCTGACTATCTCTTCCCCCTGACTATCTCTTCCCCCTGACTATCTCTTCCCCCTGACTATCTCACCCAGCAGTAGCCAGTCCGATCCTCTCCATGATGACCCGTCGGGCCTTGTCTGTCCACTCCTCCTGTTCTCCCCAGGGCCCTGTGGACACAAATACACAGTCAACACCATGTCTGACCTCACAGAACAGTCTGTCTCCCTACACCCTGAGGACAGAACACACTGTCTCCCTACACCCTCAGGACAGAGCAGTCTGTCTCTCTACACCCTCAGGACAGAACAGTCTGTCTCCCTACACCCTCAGGACAGAACAGTATGTCTCCCTACACCCTCAGGACAGAGCAGTCTGTCTCCCTACACCCTCAGGACAGAGCAGTCTGTCTCTCTACACCCTCAGGACAGAGCAGTCTGTCTCTCTACACCCTCAGGACAGAACAGTCTGTCTCCCTACACCCTCAGGACAGAACAGTCTGTCTCCCTACACCCTCAGGACAGAGCAGTCTGTCTCTCTACACCCTCAGGACAGAGCAGTCTGTCTCCCTACACCCTCAGGACAGAACAGTCTGTCTCTCTACACCCTCAGGACAGAGCAGTCCGTCTCCCTACACCCTCAGGACAGAGCAGTCTGTCTCTCTACACCCTCAGGACAGAGCAGTCTGTCTGCCTACACCCTCAGGACAGAACAGTCTGTCTCTCTACACCCTCAGGACAGAACAGTCTGTCTCTCTACACCCTCAGGACAGAGCAGTCTGTCTCTCTACACCCTCAGGACAGAGCAGTCTGTCTCTCTACACCCTCAGGACAGAACAAACACACCCTCAGTCAGACCCCAGGCCTCCTTACCGTGGTCTATAGGGTATGTCTTGAGTCCGTCCAGTTCAAACAGCCGTTCTTTGATTGGCACATAGCTGACAAAGTGAAAGGCCTCCATGGTCCTCACAGCACTGATCCCATTCTGCTTCTCCGGAAGGTGTCTGGGCTCCGGTCTCCATGGAAACAGGTACAGGAACATAGACGTGAGAAACTGAAAAGAGATGCTGCAGTCCTACTTTATGAACTATGACAGAACCCTACCATGCAGAACTATGACAGAACCCTACCATGCAGAACTATGACAGAACCCTACCATGCAGAACTATGACAGAACCCTACCATGCAGAACTATGACAGAACCCTACCATGCAGAACTATGACAGAACCCTACCATGCAGAACTATGACAGAACCCTACCATGCAGAACTATGACAGAACCCTACCGTACATAAACCATGACAGAACCCTACCGTGCATGGCTGTTATGTGCCTTGGCCAGTTCTGGTGCGTTGCCAATAGCATAACCTTTGCTCTAATAGGAGAAGTAAACTGTTAGTCAGGATTTCTCATTGAAAAATTACGAAGCATGGAACATTTTAAAAAAAAAGGACACATCCATAATGCGTCCATAGTGCATGTATGAGAGACAGAGAGAGTGTATTTAGTCACCTCAGGACTGAAGCCTTGGGTAAAAGCCTTCATGCGGCTCAGGGTGGTGCCCAGTTCCACCCCGCTGCAGTTTAGGAGCACACTCAGTAGAGCGTGAGTAGCACAGGAGTTAGGGATGAGCTGAAACACAAGGGGCTCTTCCATTAGACTAATGGCACAACACAGTTAAGACACACTTCACACTGGGCACAACATGGTATCTGGGTTAGGGACATTCCTGAGATATCCTTCAATTCTTGCCTCGGGGTTCCATTATGTCAAACCATCTTTATCTTGAGATCTCCTCAACTCTGAGTCACAACCCTGGTGAGTCACAACCCTTATGACTGACAAGACTCACCTGGTGGGCAAAGAACATGTCATTGACAATGTCATCATCGATAACCGAGGTCTCGTCCACCAGAGTGGAAACCTTCCTCCGAGACCGGCGCTCCTCGATCCACTTGAACAGGAAGATGAAACCATACACAGGGCTGTAGTGGATCAGAGGAGTTAGATGAAACCATACACAGGGCTGTAGTGGATCAGAGGAGTTAGATGAAACCATACACAGGGCTGTAGTGGATCAGAGGAGTTAGATGAAACCATACACAGGGCTGTAGTGGATCAGAGGAGTTAGATGAAACCATACACAGGGCTGTAGTGGATCAGAGGAGTTAGATGAAACCATACACAGGGCTGTAGTGGATCAGAGGAGTTAGATGAACGTGGATGGGCACTTTTATACTGAGGACTGAGTTCAACTAATTACTCAGTTACTTATGGTGAGAACTAATACAAAACATGCAGTGGTATCAAGACTAACAATACTAATTATGGCTGAGTGGTTAGGGCGATGGACTAAGGCCGTGAATTCGATTTCCGGCTAAGGAATCTTGATGTTGTGTCCTTGGGAAAGGAACTTCACCCTACTGCCCGAGGGGGGAATGTCTCTGTATGTGCGGTAAGTTGCTCTGGATAAGTGTGTTTGCTAAAATGAGTACATGTAAAATGACAAAATGTAACCAGGTTATATGTACCCCAAGCCTACAGACAATTGAATCAGTTTGATTGCGTCATACCTTGGACACTTGCTTTGAAGGTCATAAATTTCCTCTACTTGAACTCCTTTCACACCTAGAAATCAAACATTGCTCAGTGACCGATGCTCTTTGTAAAAAATCTCTGTTGTTTTGATAAAAGTGTCTGCTACATGATTTTTTTTTTAATATAAATAACATTTCAAGGTTTTGTGACACTAATGGTAAAAAACTCCATTCTATTTGGGCAAAATGCTTATTTACATACCAAAATCTTCCACCAACAGTGTGAACAGACCTGCAACCGAGAAAAATATATAACGTGAACAGTTCGTCCGTTAGGCAAGGCAAGTTTATTTGTGAAGTATTACCCGTTAGAGAGGTAATATTACATAATGTGAACAGATCTTACGTTAGTGTGGTAATATTATATAAAGTGAACAGATCGTTCATTAGTTAGGTTATATCATATAACGTTAGTGAGGAAATACAGCATCTCTGGACTACTGACACACTCGCTTAGCTACAGAAGACTAACTGAAGTAAACAATCAAGCAAACTCTTCTACTGCCAACGTTCAAACCTAACATGAAGATACACAAACTTACTAACCCTGACTAACCCTGACTAACCCTTACTATTCCTTACTAACCCTTACTAACCCTGACCCTTACTAACCCTGACCCTTACTAACCCTGACCCTTACTAACCTTTACTAACCTTTACTGACTCTGACCCTTACTAACCCTATCATGAAGATACATAAACTTACTAACCCTGACCCTTACTAACCCTTACTAACCCTGACCCTTACTAACCCTTACTAACCCTTACTAACCTTTACTGACTCTGACCCTTACTAACCCTTACTAACCCTGACCCTTACTAACCTTTACTAACCTTTACTGACTCTGACCCTTACTAACCCTATCATGAAGATACATAAACTTACTAACCCTGACCCTTACTAACCCTTACTAACCTTTACTGACTCTGACCCTTACTAACCCTATCATGAAGATACATAAACTTACAAACCCTGACCCTTACTAAACCTTACTAACCTTTACTAACCCTGACCCTTACTAACCCTGACCCTTACTAAACCTTACTAACCTTTACTAACCCTGACCCTTACTAACCCTGACCCTTACCTTACTAAACCTTACTAACCCTAACATGAAGATAGACAAACTTACTAACCCTGACCCTTACTAACCGTTACTAACCATTACTAACCCTGACCCTTACTAACCCTGACCCTTACTAACCATTACTAACCCTGACCCTTACTAACCGTTACTAACCCTGACCCTTACTAACCCTAACCATTACTAACCCTCACAGACTTACTGTTACTAAGGATGGTTGCTAACGAGCTAGCAGCTACATTAGCTTGATTTCTTACCCGGATCACTTTCGAGTTCAAGCCACCCTTTGTTCATATTGGCGCAGTCCTTTGCATTGGGCTAAGAGTTTTCTCGGTCCGAATCGATAGGAATTACTAGGTTGACCAAAAACATTTCTTTATTGTCTAAATACAAACACAAATACATTAAACACTGAAAGTGAATAAACACAAAAGAGCTGCAGAGCGCGGATCTACCGCGTCATCAGTCTGCGACGGTTACGTCACCGAATTGAGGTTTCAGGTAGTGATGGGCTTGCCATGTCGAAGCTTCGAAACAAGCTTCGAGAAATCTGGGAGGAGCTTCCGCGAAGCGTGTACCGAGGCGTGTGTCGTCTACGTCATCAGTGACGTGCGAAGCTTCGTTGGCCGGTTGTACCACGTGATCGGTTCAGATAGTGGTTTGGGATTTGGCGGGAGCTCAAATCATTCAAAAGCACCAAGTTTCATTCAAAATGTGTGGGTTTGACGGTATAGGAGTGTTCGTAATTTGAGTGCAGTTTGGTGAGAATATCAACATACTTGGTGTACTTTCAGAAGTAGGCCTATCTGCCAATTATAATATAATGCCTCAGCATCAATGAAGTGCTCTTGTTAATGTAAAATAGCTCTGTGCAGGAAAGCCGACACTTCAGCTAGAAATTAAAAAGAAAGCTAAATTAGACGGGAGTCAGATGGCTCAACGGGTTAAGGCGTTGGCCTTGAGGGCGTGAAGTTTTAAGTTCGAATCTGCATTGAGCCTATGTAAAATTATGTTCTTACTTATGTTATGAAATTTATTGACAGTCGCTTTTGATAAAAGCTTCTGCTAATTGAGGTATTTTTTATTATTATTTTTTGTTTGTTTTATTTGGTGTCAGAAGATCAAAGTTATTCCAGACCGGAGAAACTTTCTGGAAGCATACATCAAGACAAAAGTAACATATAGGCCGCACCTTAATGTAATAAATGTTATTGTCCACACGAAGTCGCCGTAGAGTAAATGAAGCTAAAAGAAGCTTCGAGTTTAGTGAACCAATTTGCATGAATGCGTCGATGCCTCACATGGCGCTTCAAAACCCATCACTAGTTTCAGGGTGTCGGTGTACAAAACGCATGAAACAGTTATATAAAACAGTTATATTGTGAATTTTATGTTAGTATAAGCTCGTGTGCGTGAACTGTTTTTAAATAAATAACATATTATTAAATGCATTGGTAGGTGCATTGCCCACATCCTAAAGCACCGTGTGACCCTTTCACAGGCACACCAACAAAACATCTTAACTTGCATTAAGTGCCAACTTGGACACATTGCACAAAAATAACAAAGTATTTATTTAACACGCCCCAGATACTCTAACCCTTAAAGTACTATTTAACACGCCCTAGGTACCCTAACCCTTAAAGTACTATTTAAGCCTAACCCCAGATACCCTAACCCAGGTACCCTACCCCTATTTAACCCTAACCCCAGATACCTAGTAACTCTATTTAAGACTAACCCCAGATACCTAGTAACTCTATTTAAGACTAACCCCAGGTACTCTAACCCTATTTAAGCCTAACCCCAGATACCTAGTAACCCTAACCCCAGATACCCTAACCCTTAAATCTAACCCCAGCAGACTGTCTGGCCGGAACCTTTCTGTTGCTCAATGTTTCCATGCGCCTGAGGGACGTTTCTAAAAGTGACCCCTGAATAAACTGTAACTGAAATAATAACACAGTTTAAAATACCTTGATGAGCACATTGTGACTGGACTTTAAAAGGGAATGATACAGGTAGGCATGGATCTTATTAATTTGACGAGTTAATGTTGGCCCCTTTATGTGTCCAGCTGACTATCCGAGTCTTTATCCTGTCTCTATCCTGGACAATAGAAGCTCCTCAGTAGCTAAGCTAAGCTGCTAGCTGTTATCCTGTTAGCCTGTCTAGATCATTCAGTTGTGTTGGTTTAAAGATAAATCTGCTAAAAGCCATTTTCTAGATGGCGTGATAGCGATAGATTTAACTGTGTTCAACCATTTAGTTAGAAAAATCAACCAGGGAACAAATTAATTGTGAAATCGTAAACCAACATGTTAGATAACAATCAGTAGCTAGGTAGCCTAGCTGCTAGCAGGCTAACAGTGTGGCCCAGGCTGGAAACATGTAGAGATACACAGATATTAAAGACCAAGCAACCATCCAGGCATCATGTAGAGATACACAGATATTAAAGACCAAGCAACCATCCAGGCATCATGTAGAGATACACAGATATTAAAGACCAAGCAACCATCCAGGCATCATGTAGAGATACACAGATATTAAAGACCAAGCAACCATCCAGGCATCATGTAGAGATACACAGATATTAAAGCACAGAAGCCAAGCAAACCTAACCTTACTAGGAAATATATTTTGTTAAAGAAATTGTGGGACCACCAGACGGTTGTCAGAGGAAGACAGTAGGTGGGGGTGGAAGGCTGAGGAGAGACTTGATGTAGTTGGGTCCAGTCCTGTTCACCGCTCAGAAGGTTTGGTTACGAACATGGTCTTGTGAATAAGGCTGAAGATGTAAACAATAAAATAAACCAAACTTGAACCTAATGATGTTGTGATGTTTCAGGTACCTTGTTGAAGATGTGTAGGTAGTGCTCTCAGAGCGAGACGCCATGTCAAGAGAGGCGTGCTCAGGAAGGGACCTGGAACCCAGCGTCAACAGTGAGGAAGAGGAGGAGGATGTGGAAGATGAAGAAGAGGAGATGGAGGAAGATGATGATGATAATGATGGAGATGATGAAGATGATGTTGCTGGTAAGTGGCTGGGTGGAGATGTCGTCATCTCAATGCATGGCCTCTGAGTTTGGTCGATGCTGTCTCAGCCTAGAGCACAAAAAAAACACTCAAAACAGACGCTTAAGACAATCGAACATACTTCACAAAGTCTTCAATATCGGCAGGGAGTGTGATTTTGGCACAACACCAGTTCAGGATGGGGATCGAGGGGAAAAAAGATACCAACCCTACTTATAGTACAGTGCAATAATAGTGTTTATTTATATCGGCAAACACCCACTGATGGCATGTATCTACACTAACACATGGTGAGAAATCCCAAACTGTCATGATAACAACAGGAGAAAACGAGGCTGTGCAGGCGAAGGGGAAACAGGGACGGAATTCTCCAGATCTGTTTGCAATCACCAGCAATGTTTGTTACATTTTTCTCAGTGTTCAACCATTATTCATAGAAAAATTATAAAGCATAATCTGAGAACAGAAACAGTCAAGATTTTACAAAACCGAGATGTTTAATGAGAATGAGAGAATGAGGTTTAATCGCTATGCAAGGTTTACAAACATAGAATTTACTGTGGCAGAAATCAGCAAACATAGAACATATATGTGACATAATAATAAAATAGCGTAAATAGCGTTGATAAGAAAATCGTATTAATCCCTAATCATTTAATCCCATCATAAATGAACTATGAATCCTCATTACTGTGTTTCTCCTTCCCTTCATCTCTCTCCTCCTTCCTTCCCTATCTCCTCCTTCCATCTCTCTCCTCCTTTCATCTCTCTCTCCTCCCTCCATCTCTCACCTCCTTCCTTCCCTCTCTCCTCCTTCCTTCTCTCCCTCCTCCCTTGCTCTGGCAGAGCTGCCTCACAGTGGTCAGACCAGTGCAGCAGAGTCAGAGGCTGATGCCTCCAAGGAAGGCCTGGACTCCCCCTCAGCTACCTCACCCTCCGGAGAGCCCTCCTCGTCTGAGCCTCCATCCAGGCCATCCTCCAGACCCCAAACCCCCTCCCACCTCCAGCCTTCCTCCAGACCCCACACCCCCTCCCACTCCCAGCCTTCCTCCAGACCCCACACCCCCTCCCACTCCCAGCCTTCCTCCAGACCACACACCCCCTCCCACCTCCCGACCCTGGCCTGTCCAGACAAGCCTCGATTGGGCAAGCCTAAGAAACAGAGGTCCTCCAAGTCATCAAAGTCATCAAAGTCATCAAAGTCATCTAAGTCATCTAAGTCCTCCAAGTCTTCAAAGTCATCTAAACCCTCCAAGCTCTCCAAGCCGGCACATATGAGGAAGAATATCAGGTAACTATAGTTAAAAACATGAAATCTTTGGGGGTGGGATGAAAGAAGTCCCATCATGGTGTTAATCGATCTGCTTAGACCCATCCTGGTGTTAATTGATTTGCTTAGATTCAACGTGGTGTTAATAGATCTGTTCATGAATTGTTTTTAGGACAGGGTGCCCAAACATCCACCCTCTGTTGCCCCTCTCACTCATACAATCTCTCTCACACACACTGTCTCACACACCTAGCCTGACGTTGTGCTCTGCCCCTCAGGAAGCTGTTGAAAGAGCATCAGCTGGAGGCAGTGACTCAGACAGCCCAACAGGAGGAGATGGAGAGACGCCGCCGCCTGGAACAGCAGAGGAAGGACTTCTCTGCCCCCCCACCTGTACTGGAGCCTCTGATAGGTCAGCCTCCACACCTCCCTCCATCCAGTAGATCATGTAAGGATTTGAAAATAAAATCCCTCCCTGTCTCTCCTCCAGAAGAGGCAGCCAGCAAGTCAGAGGAGGTGTCCCAGGTGGTGGCTGGCTTCCTGTCCAGGGAGGAAGTCATCTGTCTGGACAGCAGCAACAGCAGCTCTGGCGAGGAGGACGGGGAGGGGGAAGGAGAGGAGGAGGGGGAGGGGAGGGACATCAGGCCCCCAGCCCCGTTCATCGGAGGTGGTGAGTTGGAAGAAAAGATGGCTGAAGTGCTATAGGTGTCCACACCTGCAGAGATCCTGTGAATCACACTGTCCTTTGTACCCCCTGGTCAGCTGTTTTGTCGCTCTCTGAGGAAGGGTCACTTACCCTCCAGAGCTGTTGATAAACTCTGGAGAGAACTGCTCACTTCACACCCTGCATGCTTCTCTCTCCTTCTCTCTTCCCCCTCCAGATGTGATTGAGCTGAGCTCTGGTGATGAGGATGCGCTGCAGATCAGCAGTGAGTCTGGGGAGGAGGATGTGGAGGGGGCAGGGGGCATGGAGAGCAGTGGTGCCCACATCAACGACGCCCACAACCTGCCTGACAGCCAGGGCAGAGTCCTGGTCAATATCAACCACCCTGCTGAGGAGGAAGATCTGTTCCTGGCTCCACAACTGGCACGGGCCGTCAAACCTCATCAGGTAGGACATCTTATCCAGAGCGACTTACAGCAAGTACAAGGACATTCCCCAGATGCAAGTAGGAAACAACATCATGTTGCCACAGCCGGGGTTCAAACTTGCAACCTTCTGATTAATAAATAAATACCCATTTAGCAGACGCTTTTATCAAAAAGGACATTCCTCCCTGAGGCAAGTAGGGTGAAGTGTCGTGCCCAAAGACACAACGTCCCATAGCCACAGCCAGGGTTTGAACTCACAACCTTCCGATCATGAGAACAACCCCTTAACCCGCTGAGCCACCTGACTCCTAGTCCTAATTATTAGCCCGATTCCCTCACCATTCAGCCACTTGACTCCACCACATATACACCATACACACCTGCACAACATGCAATCACACACAGAAACTCACCCAAAATGTTTTGTGTATCATGATGAGAATTTAATTCCTCATTCATGCATTTTATTCATCCACCTATGTCACTGCGGGTCTCCTCCTGTCCCTCCGTGTCTTCTCCTGTCCTCTCCTGTCCCTCTGTGTCGTCTCCTGTCTCCCTGTGTCCTCTCCTGTCTCTCTGTGTCATATCCTGTCTCTGTCCTATCCTGTCTCTCTGTGTCCTCTCATGTCCCTCTGTGTCCTCTTCTGTCTCTCTGTGTCCTCTCCTGTCTCTCTATGTCCTATCCTGTCTCTCTGTGTCCTCTCCTGTCCCTCTGTGTCCTCTCCTGTCCCTCTGTGTCCTCTCCTGTCCCTCTGTTTCCTCTCATGTCTCTCTGTGTCCTCTCCTGTCCCTCTGTTTCCTCTCATGTCTCTCTGTGTCCTCTCCTGTCCCTCTGTGTCCTCTCCTGTCCCTCTGTTTCCTCTCATGTCTCTCTGTGTCCTCTCCTGTCCCTCTGTGTCCTCTCATGTCTCTCTGTGTCCTCTCCTGTCCCTCTGTGTCCTCTCCTGTCCCTCTGTGTCCTCTCCTGTCCCTCTGTGTCTTATCTTGTCTCTCTGTGTCCTCTCATGTCCCTCTGTGTCCTCTCCTGTCTCTCTGTGTCCTCTCATGTCCCTCTGTGTCCTCTCATGTCTCTCTGTGTCCTCTCATGTCCCTCTGTGTCCTCTCCTGTCCCTCTGTGTCCTCTCCTGTCCCTCTGTGTCTTATCTTGTCTCTCTGTGTCCTCTCATGTCCCTCTGTGTCCTCTCCTGTCTCTCTGTGTCCTCTCATGTCCCTCTGTGTCCTCTCCTGTCTCTCTGTGTCCTCTCATGTCCCTCTGTGTCCTCTCCTGTCCCTCTGTGTCCTCTCCTGTCCCTCTGTTTCCTCTCATGTCTCTCTGTGTCCTCTCCTGTCCCTCTGTTTCCTCTCATGTCTCTCTGTGTCCTCTCCTGTCCCTCTGTGTCCTCTCCTGTCCCTCTGTTTCCTCTCATGTCTCTCTGTGTCCTCTCCTGTCCCTCTGTGTCCTCTCATGTCCCTCTGTGTCCTCTCCTGTCCCTCTGTGTCCTCTCCTGTCCCTCTGTGTCTTATCTTGTCTCTCTGTGTCCTCTCATGTCCCTCTGTATCCTCTCCTGTCTCTCTGTGTCCTCTCATGTCCCTCTGTGTCCTCTCCTGTCCCTCTGTGTCCTCTCCTGTCCCTCTGTGTCTTATCTTGTCTCTGTGTCCTCTCATGTCCCTCTGTGTCTTATCTTGTCTCTGTGTCCACTCATGTCCCTCTGTGTCCTCTCCTGTCTCTCTGTGTCCTCTCATGTCCCTCTGTGTCCTCTCCTGTCTCTCTGTGTCCTCTCCTGTCTCTCTGTGTCCTCTCATGTCTCTCTGTGTCCTCTCATGTCTCTCTGTGTCCTCTCCTGTCCCTCTGTTTCCTCTCATGTCTCTCTGTGTCCTCTCCTGTCCCTCTGTGTCCTCTCCTGTCCCTCTGTTTCCTCTCATGTCTCTCTGTGTCCTCTCCTGTCCCTCTGTGTCCTCTCATGTCCCTCTGTGTCCTCTCCTGTCCCTCTGTGTCCTCTCCTGTCCCTCTGTGTCTTATCTTGTCTCTCTGTGTCCTCTCATGTCCCTCTGTATCCTCTCCTGTCTCTCTGTGTCCTCTCATGTCCCTCTGTGTCCTCTCCTGTCCCTCTGTGTCCTCTCCTGTCCCTCTGTGTCTTATCTTGTCTCTGTGTCCTCTCATGTCCCTCTGTGTCTTATCTTGTCTCTGTGTCCACTCATGTCCCTCTGTGTCCTCTCCTGTCTCTCTGTGTCCTCTCATGTCCCTCTGTGTCCTCTCCGGTCTCTCTGTGTCCTCTCCTGTCTCTCTGTGTCCTCTCATGTCTCTCTGTGTCCTCTCATGTCTCTCTGTGTCCTCTCCTGTCCCTCTGTGTCCTATCTTGTCTCTCTGTGTCCTCTCATGTCCCTCTGTGTCCTCTCATGTCTCTCTGTGTCCTCTCCTGTGGCAGGTGGGAGGGATCCGCTTCCTGTATGATAACCTGGTGGAGTCTCTGGAGCGCTATAAGAGCAGCTCAGGGTTTGGATGCATCCTGGCCCACAGCATGGGGCTGGGAAAGACCCTGCAGGTTATCTCCTTTACAGACGTCCTGCTGAGACACACTCAGGCTCACACTGTGCTCGCCATTGTCCCAGTGAGTACAGGAGTTGTGTGTGTATGTGTGTGCTTGTGCATGTTTATGCTTGTGTGTGCCCATTGTGGATGTTTGTTTGGGCGCAGTAACAGTTGTATGTGGAGTCCTACACAGTAACAGTTGTGTGTCTGGTCCTACACAGTAACCGTTGTGTGTCTGGTCCTACACAGTAACAGTTGTGTGTCTGGTCCTACACAGTAACAGTTGTGTGTCTGGTCCTACACAGTAGCAGTTGTGTGTCTGGTCCTACACAGTAGCAGTTGTGTGTCTGGTCCTACACAGTAACCGTTGTGTGTCTGGTCCTACACAGTAACCGTTGTGTGTCTGGTCCTACACAGTAGCAGTTGTGTGTCTGGTCCTACACAGTAACCGTTGTGTGTCTGGTCCTACACAGTAGAAGTTGTGTGTCTGGTCCTACACAGTAACCGTTGTGTGTCTGGTCCTACACAGTAACCGTTGTGTGTCTGGTCCTACACAGTAACCGTTGTGTGTCTGGTCCTACACAGTAGCAGTTGTGTGTCTGGTCCTACACAGTAACAGTTGTGTGTCTGGTCCTACACAGTAACAGTTGTGTGTCTGGTCCTACACAGTAACAGTTGTGTGTCTGGTCCTACACAGTAACAGTTGTGTGTCTGGTCCTACACAGTAACCGTTGTGTGTCTGGTCCTACACAGTAACAGTTGTGTGTCTGGTCCTACACAGTAACAGTTGTGTGTCTGGTCCTACACAGTAACCGTTGTGTGTCTGGTCCTACACAGTAGCAGTTGTGTGTCTGGTCCTACACAGTAGCAGTTGTGTGTCTGGTTCTACACAGTAACCGTTGTGTGTCTGGTCCTACACAGTAGAAGTTGTGTGTCTGGTCCTACACAGTAACCGTTGTGTGTCTGGTCCTACACAGTAGCAGTTGTGTGTCTGGTCCTACACAGTAACAGTTGTGTGTCTGGTCCTACACAGTAACCGTTGTGTGTCTGGTCCTACACAGTAGCAGTTGTGTGTCTGGTCCTACACAGTAACAGTTGTGTGTCTGGTCCTACACAGTAACAGTTGTGTGTCTGGTCCTACACAGTAACAGTTGTGTGTCTGGTCCTACACA
This sequence comes from Protosalanx chinensis, assembly GCA_030340685.1. Classification (NCBI taxonomy): domain Eukaryota; kingdom Metazoa; phylum Chordata; class Actinopteri; order Osmeriformes; family Salangidae; genus Protosalanx; species Protosalanx chinensis. The sequence continues at coordinate 20,277,530 of CM059317.1, read as the reverse complement.
GTAACAGTTGTGTGTCTGGTCCTACACAGTAACCGTTGTGTGTCTGGTCCTACACAGTAGCAGTTGTGTGTCTGGTCCTACACAGTAGCAGTTGTGTGTCTGGTCCTACACAGTAACAGTTGTGTGTCTGGTCCTACACAGTAGCAGTTGTGTGTCTGGTCCTACACAGTAGCAGTTGTGTGTCTGGTCCTACACAGTAGCAGTTGTGTGTCTGGTCCTACACAGTAACAGTTGTGTGTGTAGTCCTACACAGTAACCGTTGTGTGTCTGGTCCTACACAGTAACAGTTGTGTGTCTGGTCCTACACAGTAACCGTTGTGTGTCTGGTCCTACACAGTAGCAGTTGTGTGTCTGGTCCTACACAGTAACCGTTGTGTGTCTGGTCCTACACAGTAGAACTTGTGTGTCTGGTCCTACACAGTAGCAGTTGTGTGTCTGGTCCTACACAGTAACCGTTGTGTGTCTGGTCCTACACAGTAACCGTTGTGTGTCTGGTCCTACACAGTAACAGTTGTGTGTCTGGTCCTACACAGTAACCGTTGTGTGTCTGGTCCTACACAGTAGCAGTTGTGTGTCTGGTCCTACACAGTAACAGTTGTGTGTCTGGTCCTACACAGTAACAGTTGTGTGTCTGGTCCTACACAGTAACAGTTGTGTGTCTGGTCCTACACAGTAACAGTTGTGTGTCTGGTCCTACACAGTAACAGTTGTGTGTCTGGTCCTACACAGTAACAGTTGTGTCTGGTCCTACACAGTAACAGTTGTGTGTCTGGTCCTACACAGTAACAGTTGTGTGTGTAGTCCTACACAGTAACCGTTGTGTGTCTGGTCCTACACAGTAACAGTTGTGTGTCTGGTCCTACACAGTAGCAGTTGTGTGTCTGGTCCTACACAGTAACAGTTGTGTGTCTGGTCCTACACAGTAACCGTTGTGTGTCTGGTCCTACACAGTAACAGTTGTGTGTCTGGTCCTACACAGTAACAGTTGTGTGTCTGGTCCTACACAGTAACAGTTGTGTGTCTGGTCCTACACAGTAACAGTTGTGTGTGTAGTCCTACACAGTAACAGTTGTGTGTCTGGTCCTACACAGTAACCGTTGTGTGTCTGGTCCTACACAGTAACAGTTGTGTGTGTAGTCCTACACAGTAGCAGTTGTGTGTCTGGTCCTACACAGTAACAGTTGTGTGTCTGGTCCTACACAGTAACAGTTGTGTGTCTGGTCCTACACAGTAGCAGTTGTGTGTCTGGTCCTACACAGTAACAGTTGTGTGTGTAGTCCTACACAGTAGCAGTTGTGTGTCTGGTCCTACACAGTAACAGTTGTGTGTCTGGTCCTACACAGTAACAGTTGTGTGTCTGGTCCTACACAGTAACCGTTGTGTGTCTGGTCCTACACAGTAACAGTTGTGTGTGTAGTCCTACACAGTAACCGTTGTGTGTCTGGTCCTACACAGTAACCGTTGTGTGTCTGGTCCTACACAGTAGCAGTTGTGTGTCTGGTCCTACACAGTAACAGTTGTGTGTGTAGTCCTACACAGTAGCAGTTGTGTGTCTGGTCCTTCACAGTAACAGTTGTGTGTCTGGTCCTACACAGTAGCAGTTGTGTGTCTGGTCCTACACAGTAACCGTTGTGTGTCTGGTCCTACACAGTAACCGTTGTGTGTCTGGTCCTACACAGTAACAGTTGTGTGTCTGGTCCTACACAGTAACAGTTGTGTGTCTGGTCCTACACAGTAGCAGTTGTGTGTCTGGTCCTACACAGTAACCGTTGTGTGTCTGGTCCTACACAGTAACAGTTGTGTGTCTGGTCCTACACAGTAACAGTTGTGTGTCTGGTCCTACACAGTAGCAGTTGTGTGTCTGGTCCTACACAGTAACAGTTGTGTGTTTCAGGTAAACACACTGCAGAATTGGCTGGCTGAGTTTAATATGTGGCTCCCTGCCCCTGAAGCCCTGCCCCCTGACAGTGACCCAGCCTTTGTCACTCCACGCTCCTTCAAGGTCCACATCCTCAACGATGAACACAAGTAGGCTCCTTTCCTAGGGCCTTGCTCCCTTGCCTTCAGGCTCCTTTCCTAGGGCCTTGCTCCCTTGCCTTCAGGCTCCTTTCCTAGGGCCTTGCTTCCTTGCCTGCAGGCTCCTCCCTCCTTCTGCCTTTCGAGAAACCTTATTTTCCATAACATTTGCTCAACATTTCTACTTTCTACATTTTGTACTTTGTTACTTCCCATCTCTGATGACCACCAGGCTGATGTGCGTGTGTGCGTGTGTGCGTGTGTGCGTGTGCAGAACCACAGTGTCCCGTGCCAGGGTGGTGGAGGACTGGTCCAGGGATGGAGGTGTGCTGCTGATGGGGTATGAGATGTACCGCCTGCTCTCCCTCAAGAAGAGCTTTGTGGGCGGCAAGAAGAGGAAGTCCAAGAAGCCTACTGGACCAATCATCATCGACCTGGACGAGGAAGACAGGCAGCAGGAGCTCATGAAGGGTGAGACTCTTGCAGACTATTGGACATGTAGGATACAGTATTGATTGTTCTGTGGATGTTTTGGGGGTATTAATACTTTCATTAAATATTGTTGAACTATATTTATACATGAATAAAATGAATGGAAACAGCAGAACAGGGAAAGAAGTTGGTTCAGATTTGTTTGAATTGCATTTATTTACATTCAGTCAGTTATCAGACGCTCTTATCCAGAGTGACTTCCCACAGCAAGTACAGGGACATTCCCCCTGAGGCAAGTAGGGTGAATTCCCTAACCGCTCAGCCACCTGACTTCAATTCATGCCAGTCATTCATCGGGTCTGTGTCCTGTCACTCTGTCCTGTCCAGGGATTGAGAAAGCCATCGCTCGTCCTGGCCCAGACGTTGTGATCTGCGACGAAGGCCACCGCATCAAGAACTACCACGCCAGCACCTCCCAGGCTCTGAAGAACATCCGCTCCCGGCGCCGCGTGGTGCTGACAGGCTACCCACTGCAGAACAACCTGATCGAGTACTGGTGCATGGTGGACTTTGTGAGGCCGGACTTCCTGGGCACACGGCAGGAGTTCAGCAACATGTTCGAGAGGCCCATCCTGAACGGCCAGTGCATGGACAGCACACCACAGGACATGCGCCTGATGCGATACCGCAGCCATGTACTGCACAGCCTGCTGGAGGGGTTCGTCCAGAGGTAAAGGGGTGAGGGGGAGGAGGCAGGGAGGGAGGGAGAGAGTGGAGCTGAGGGGGAGGTGGGGGGGAGTTGTTGAGGGGGAGAGTGTGGTTAGGGAAGAGGAGGTGGTAAGAAGGAGGTGGTAAGGAGAAGGAGGACCTGAGGGTGACCCTTCTGAGCTGGGTTGATGAGAAGTCTGTCCTGTGTCTGCTACAGGCGAGGTCACGATGTCCTGAGGTACCAGCTGCCTTCCAAGGATGAGCATGTGATCCTGGTCAGGCTGTCTCCCCTCCAGAGGGCGCTCTACACAGAGTTCATGAACCGCTTCAGAGAGGCAGGAAACTCTGGCTGGCTGGGCCTCAACCCCCTCAAGGCCTTCTGCGTCTGCTGCAAGGTGAGCAGGGCCGTGTTACACACACACCAGGGGTCAGGGGTCATATGTGTTCCACACACAGACCAGGGGTCAGGGGTCATACGTGTTCCACACACACCAGGAGCTGTGTCAGGGGTCACACACACCAGGGGTCAGGGGTCACACACCAGGGGTCAGGGGTCATAGGCCTGTCTAACAGTCTTAATGTCTCATCTCTCCAAGCATCCCAAACCCAGCTGCCATCAGCACACTGTTTGGTGTTTATTGGATGTTGTTGGGGTCATGTGACTTGACCTTCAGTTGCTGAGTTACTTTTGTCTCTCTTCCATCTGACCCTCCAGATCTGGAACCATCCGGACGTTCTGTATGAAACCTTGCAGAAGGAGAATCTGGCTAACGAGCAGGATCTGGACCTGGATGACCTCAGCACCTCCACGGGGCGCTGTGCCTCCAGGGTTAACCAAGGGTCTAAGGCTGGAGATACTTCCACCAACACCCGTGTCAACTCCGCCACCCTGCCAGCACTCAACCCCATCCAGGAGAGAGCCAACCAGACCATCACCTATGAATGGGTACGCTCTGCACTCCTGACTCTGATATCTGAAGTTGGTTCTGTTAAACCTTCTTGTAATTACTGGGTGTTCCACACATTTAGAGTATAGAATATACTTATATATAGGATGGAATATATAGAGAATATTCCTGACTCCTTAACCCTGCTCTATATTTCGTCAGGCCAAAGACATCATGACCAACTACCAGACAGGCGTCCTGGAGAATTCTGCCAAGATGCTGCTGCTCTTCCACCTCATCGATGAGAGCGTCCGAGCTGGAGACAAGATCCTGGTTTTCAGGTGAGAAGTTTCTCTGGGGCTGCTGTTCTATATAAAGGAGCCAGGTGTGATCAGACAAGGAGGATGAGAGGTGGAGAGTGGAATACTAATACAGTAAGCGGCCCCATTATCCGCCATTCTAATTTGCTAACGTTCCAGACCCCATTATCATCCTCAACCCTTTTTTATTTCTTAAAGCTATGCAGTAGCAACAGAAGAAAGTACACATCTTATGTTGCTGCTCACTAAATTACAGCTTCCTACTTTGAGGTTTGAGGATGTAAATACTCTCTCAAATCAGTTCCTTCCTTCCTAATCAGTTTCTTAACGTGTTTGTGTTTGTGTTTGTGTGTGTGTGTGTGTGTGTGTGTTGACCCTGCAGCCAGAGTCTCTCTACCCTGACAGTTATAGAGGACTTCCTGTCCAAACGACCGTTGCCTCACTGTGGTGCTGCTGACTATAATTACAGCCAGACGTGGATCCGCAACCTCAACTACTACAGTAAGAACCATCCTGTAACCATGGACACCGTGACACTGGCCACCCACTTCTTCGTAGAGCTAAAACATTTAGCTGATGCAACTGTTAGAAGCAGTGTTTTATAAAAATGATGGCCGTGTTTGTGAGGCAGAGTACTGGTGAGCAGTACTGGGGTGTCACATTCTGTTGGGACCCCACAGGGCTGGACGGCAGCACATCAGCGTCGGAGAGAGAGAGGCTGATCAACCACTTCAACGACCCAGATAACACCTCAGCCTGGGTCTTCCTGCTGTCCACCAGGTAGCACACTGCTCTCTCCATCTTTCCACCAGGTAGCACACTGCTCTCTCCCTCTGTCCACCAGGTAGCACACTGCTCTCTCCCTCTGTCCACCAGGTAGCACACTGCTCTCTCCATCTGTCCACCAGGTAGCACACTGCTCTCTCCCTCTGTCCACCAGGTAGCACACTGCTCTCTCCCTCTGTCCACCAGGTAGCACACTGCTCTCTCCATCTGTCCACCAGGTAGCACACTGCTCTCTCCCTCTGTCCACCAGGTAGCACACTGCTCTCTCCCTCTGTCCACCAGGTAGCACACTGCTCTCTCCATCTGTCCACCAGGTAGCACACTGCTCTCTCCCTCTGTCCACCAGGTAGCACACTGCTCTCTCCCTCTGTCCACCAGGTAGCACACTGCTCTCTCCATCTGTCCACCAGGTAGCACACTGCTCTCTCCATCTGTCCACCAGGTAGCACACTGCTCTCTCCCTCTGTCCACCAGGTAGCACACTGCTCTCTCCATCTGTCCACCAGGTAGCACACTGCTCTCTCCCTCTGTCCACCAGGTAGCACACTACTCTCTCCATCTGTCCACCAGGTAGCACACTGCTCTCTCCCTCTGTCCACCAGGTAGCACACCTCCATCTGGACACTCTCACTTAGGAAGCTGAAGATGCAAACCAGGATCAGTAGTCGACTTGGACACATACAGACACACATGCTGCATTCTTTGTCCTTCTATACAAAACTATGACTAAGATGGTCTTAAAAATTGTGTAATGGGTTAATGGTTAGCGATTAGGGGTTGGAGAACCCTACCTAGAATGGTCACACACTGTGACAGACAACCAAATCTGTGTTTGCAGGGCGGGCTGTCTGGGAGTGAACCTGATCGGGGCAAACCGTGTGGTGGTGTTTGACGCCTCCTGGAACCCGTGCCACGACGCCCAGGCCGTGTGCCGCGTCTACCGATACGGTCAGAAGAAACCCTGCTACATCTACCGGCTGGTGTGTGACTTCACCCTGGAGAAGAAGATCTACGACCGGCAGGTCTCCAAGCAGGGCATGTCTGGTGAGGGACAGCAGATCTGGGGACACCTGGATTACATACCTGTTCTGTCCTGTAGTGTGTGTGTGGCTGTAACAAACTCTCTAACCACTATGTGTGTCATGTGCGTATGTGTGTTTGTCTTCAGACCGGGTGGTGGACGACCTGAACCCCGTGCTGAACTTCACTCGTAAGGAGGTGGAGTCTCTGCTGCATTTTGTGGAGGAGGAGCCTAATCCAGCCAACGCCAGCCTGGAAACTCCTGCTGGCACAGAGGGTGTCCTGCAGCAAGCCTGCCTGCTCTACCCACACCTCATCACCAAGGTACACACACACACACATCTGTGTCTGTATATCACCAAGGTACACACACACACACACACACACCTACAGCAAACCTTCCAACAATCTGATGTTGTTCATCCGCACAAGCGCTAATAAAAGCAATTAAATAGTGTTTGTTTCTGTTGCTTCATGCTGGCACAGCCAGATATCCAACACTGCATTGTGGGGCCTGTCATGTTACCTCCATTCAACAAGAACATTTCTGGTTTTCCATACTCTCTGAAAAACATCCTTGTGGAAACACTATTCAGATTACTTTATTGATCCCGAGGGAAACGTACAACTATACAAATGATCCTCTGACACTATTTAATAGTCAAAGTATAATTCCTGTGTTTCCCTCTCAGCCGCCGTTCCACCATGAGTCCCTGCTGGTGGACAGGAAGGAGATGAAGCTAACCAGAGCAGAGAAGCGAGCAGCCAAGAAGAGCTACGAGGATGAGAAGAGGGCGTCTGTGCCCTATTCCCGGCCCTCCTACGCCCACTACTACCCCAGCAGCGACCAGCCCCTTACCAACATCCCCGCCTTCAGCCAGCGCAACTGGTCTGTCCTACCTCCCTGCCTACTCAGCCATGCTAGCTTCTCAGCCGTGCTAGCTTCTCAGTCGTGCTAGCTTCTCAGTCGTGCTAGCTTCTCAGTCGTGCTAGCTTCTCAGTCGTGCTAGCTTCTCAGTCGTGCTAGCTTCTCAGCCGTGCTAGCTTCTCAGCCGTGCTAGCTTCTCAGCCGTGCTAGCTTCTCAGTCGTGCTAGCTTCTCAGTCGTGCTAGCTTCTCAGCCGTGCTAGCTTCTCAGTCGTGCTAGCTTCTCAGTCGTGCTAGCTTCTCAGCCGTGCTAGCTTCTCAGGCGTGCTAGCTTCTCAGTCGTGCTAGCTTCTCAGTCGTGCTAGCTTCTCAGCCGTGCTAGCTTCTCAGCCGTGCTAGCTTCTCAGCCGTGCTAGCTTCTCAGTCGTGCTAGCTTCTCAGTCGTGCTAGCTTCTCAGTCGTGCTAGCTTCTCAGTCGTGCTAGCTTCTCAGTCGTGCTAGCTTCTCAGTCGTGCTAGCTTCTCAGTGTCCTCTGATCTTCTGCTGTCCTGAATGTGTCCTCAGGCGTCCCACAGGGCGGGGAGACGACAAGCCTGTGGCCAGTGTGCGTCCAGTCCAGGCCACACCTGTTCCCATGACTCCTCGACAGGCGCATGCTGGTTCCAGCTCCACCTTCCCTGTTAACTACCTGCAGAAGGCTGGCGTCTATGTGCAGAGAATTGTCACCACCACTGGTACACCACTGGTTTAATCTATACCACACACTTAACACACTTAACACACTCTCTGACACACACTTGATGTAACAGCACAGCAGAGCTGCTGTGCAGGTGGTCGTTGTTGAGACCTGTGTTTGAACCCTCAGATATAGTGATACCAGGAGCCAACAGCACCACAGATGTCCAGGCCCGCATTGGAGCAGGAGAGAGCATTCATGTGATCAAGGGCTCAAAAGGTCAGGAGAACATCAGTCACCATGTGACCCCTGACATCACTCACTTAGCTGTGTCATGGGAGTGTCCTGGGCTAACCCTCCTCCCTGCTGCAGGTACGTACATCAGGACCAGTGATGGCAGGATCTTCGCCATCCGCTCAGGGAAGATCAGCCGGCCTGCGGATGGAGGATCAGCCTCTTCCAGAGGTACAGAGCTGTCTAAGGTGTCCTGGCAGGCTACAAGCTGTCTAAGGTGTCCTGGCAGGCTACAAGCTGTCTAAGGTGTCCTGGCAGGCTACAAGCTGTCTAAGGTGTCCTGGCAGGCTACAAGCTGTCTAAGGTGTCCTGGCAGGCTACAAGCTGTCTAAGGTGTCCTGGCAGGCTACAAGCTGTCTAAGGTGTCCTGGCAGGCTTCATTCTAACCTGTGTTCCCTCCTCAGATTCCCAGGGTTCCCTGCTTCATTCTAATGGATGTTCCTCCCCTGCTGAGCAGAGCCCCAACAGCGCCCAGCGTCTATCCCCCCCTGACAGCCCTGAGATCCTGCGAGAGCTGGGCTGCTACCCCGTCCCCCCCTCTGACAGCAGCGCCGCAGGAACTCATCTCCCCTCTCCTCCCAACCCGGCTCCTGCCCACACAGCTGCTGAAGACACAGGAGGAAACTCACAGCACGGCCAGCTGGCCGACCTCAGCCGGGGTCTGGATATGCTCGACCCTCCTCAAGACCTGCATGCCAACAAACGCAAATTGGCACTTGTAGGCGAGAGAGGTGGAAAACGAGAGGTGGAAAGAGGTGGAAAACGAGGCAAACGTGGCTCTGCAGTGTCCCGGTACCCTGGCATGTCTCTGTCCGGGGGGCTCAGTTACCCCCAGGCAGGGGGCCTGACCCCAGGCTCTCTGATGGGGGCCCTGGGGCACATGAGCCACCCACTGTTCATGGGAGGTGCTGGAGGCAGCGGAGGGGAGGCTGCAGGCAGTAGCAGCATTGGATCCTCTTACCTCCAAAACCCAGGACACGCACTGTGTGACCTGCAGGCCATGTTCCCTACCACAGGAACCTTCCTGGGCTCAACCACTGGCAACGGACACCTGCCCTCCTCCTCCTCCTCCTCAGCTTTCTCCTCCACCACAACCACCATAGCTTCTTTACCGCCAGCCTCCACATCCTCTTCCTCTCTCTCTCCCTATCTCCTCAACCCCAGCATGGCCGGTCTCCTGTCTGGCTTCCCCCTCACCTACAGTCAGTCCCTGCTGTCTCAACCCCGGATGTACCCAGGCTCCATGCACCTCCCTGGGGCTGGGATGCTGTCGTCAGCCACCCCCAGCTCCACAGTGTCCTCCTACCAGGCCCACTACCCCAGCTCTCCCTCCAGCCTGCTGGGTGCAGCCCTGAGCCAGCCGGACTCCTACCCCTATGATCTCGCCACTGCTGAGAATGGAGGGAGCAGTTCGGACGATGACGTCATAGAGGTGACGGGGCAGTAAAAGGTCAGGAAACAGTGATGGGTGTAACTCTGATGGGGGTTAAGGATAGTGCAGTGGGACCATCCCTTTGTTTGGGTTAGGGTTAGCCCTGTGGGACCATCTCTGTTTGGTTCAGCCCTCAATGGAGCCCCCCCCTCCTGCTAAACACACACACATTATTTGAACACACAGGCTGAGTGGACGCAGTACATCATGTGAAGCACTTACCCAAACTACAAAATATAAAATCCTTATGCTGAATATCCACAGTGACATGCCTGTACTCAGAGAAGACAGTGATCATGATGGTTTGGGCTTCACCAAACATGGCCTCTCCTACTTGATTGGCCTTGCATCTAAACTGATGAACACAGAGAAACTGTTGTGTTATTGTCTGTTTGGAATTGTGGGACAACTTGGAGCTTTTCCTTTAAGACATTTGTTAGCTATTTGACATTGTAGCCATTGTATGACCTTAAATGTGACATGGATGTTTTGGATCAAATTCAACTAATATTGTATTATAGTTTTCTCTTTTGTTGTAAATGGTGGTTATAATCATTCATTGTTTATATTGAGAATTGGTTTGGGTGTTCAGGGGAATAGTTGATGTGCTATTCTGATCAAGTTGAATATGATAAACCATGCAGTCTGCTATGGACGTTAGAAATTGTACTTTTTTGTGAGACCTTAAAACTCAATGAATGTACTTTCATGTCGGCCTTTGATAACTGGGGTCTGGAACAAGGTTTCAGACACATTCTTGTTTGTTTAGCCTTAAAGTCACACAGGACAGAGTGTGTTTATATCAAAGCCCTCGTTTAGCAGATTTCCTGAGCAGCTGTGGTCCAAGGAGTTCTTGTATTCATAGTGTAGGTCTGAGTGTTTAGCATTGTAGAAGTACGTAGCTTCTGGTACACAGCCCTCATTGTCACTGTTGTCAAAAGGAGACCAGATTATATTTGAACCACCAAGGACTGCCCATGACCAGCTCCAGTGAGTTCCCCCTGACCAGCTCCAGTGAGTTCCCCCTGACCAGCTCCAGTGAGTTCCCCCTGACCAGCTCCAGTGAGTTCCCCCTGACCAGCTCCAGTGAGTTCCCCCTGACAGACTCCAGTGTAAAGTAGCCTCTCTGTAGAGTCCAGGTTGTATCACAGATCTGTACGTTTGTCTCTTGCTGTTCCTTGTTGATGCCATCACATGATCTTTACCCCATTCAAAAGTTAGTTCCAGACATGGTGACATCAGACATCCTGCTGTCTCACTTTTTCAGTTTTCCTGTAAAACACCTGCTAAACCTTCAAATCGTTTTTTTTATATCGAGTTCCATTTCCTAAACAGTTAATGGATTAAAAACTGAGAGATTGTGGTGAGGTTTGGTGTCAGTTTGGCAGACAGTCATTCTCCATCGTGTCCAGTGTTTTGATGGTTCAGCCAGATTGAGTCATTTTGTATCCATCACCTCAGTTTTGGTCATTCTTTATTTCGACAACTTGGGAATGAAGACTTGATGTGTTTCTGTTGTTACTGTTCGTATCACTTCAAATGTCATAAAGATGTTTTTTTCTAAGTAATGTTCTTTTATAACTTCTCAATAATGTTAACACACCTCTTGTAGTTGGTTCCTTATTTCGATGTATGGATTTACCAAAATTATTTATTTAAGATGGAAGATTAATTCATCAGTTTTTATTTTTGTACATTATACTGTTTTTTATGATCTTCTCTTCCTGATGGCTGACCTGCAGGAGTAAGGATGATGACAGATATCAACACAGCCTTTCACTCACCCCATGTATTCCATGTAGAGAAGCAAAACTGTGTTATTAAATGTTATTTTAACAGAGAATTAAAACACTCTTCTCTTGCAGTCAGGTACATTTTCTTCAAATGAAAAAATGCATATAATGGAATGAAAAATGCATTGGTGAGTACAAACATTTTTTTAATTATATTATCAATGCAGCGATCAAGCAGCTTTGGTGCCAACAAGTACTGCTACCGTTGACTGAGTTGCTTTTAGTCTTTCTGAATCGATTTACATGGACACTCAACAGCATAATGTTAAAAAATAATTTTATAATTTTAAGTATTTAAATGAGCAGAATAATTTCTACAAACAATGAGAGACACATGCGCAGCAAGTCTGCTTGTTGCTGATGCATAGAAGGTTCATCATTTCAGGATCTTTTACAGTCAAGTCAATCCGTTGTGATCCAACTGGTGATCATTGTTCGTTAAAGCTGAACTGAGCCTTTATCAGGACTGGAAGCGTTTCTTGGCCACATAAGCATCGTTCACCTGGCTCATGACAGCAAGGGCAGAGAGGGCGGGGCACAGGGCGGCTAGGTACCAGGTGTGCCTCTCCACAGAGCTTGTGAACCATACTGAGCAGGTGCCCAGGAACAAGCTGATGCTGCCCAACAGGTAAACCAGCAGGCCACAGGTGGCATGATACCTCTTGAGTCTGGCAAGGGACCAGCCTTTGGCCAGAGAGGTGTAGATGAGGGGCAAGGCTGCCACAGACTGCAGCACTACACCGCACACCGTCAGTACACCCAGCACCCCGTGCCAGGAGCTGAAGTGGGGTTTGCTGTTCAGGTACTTATTGTAGCAGATGGCAGCCAAGCCCAGGGTGGCACAGGTGGCACACACACCCTGCAGGAGCCAGTGGAAACGGCCTTTGGTTTTGTGTGGAAGCTTCCAGATCAGAGAGGTGGAGGGAGAGAAGATGAGGACGGCTTCAGTCATGAGAAGTGAGAACTGATGAAAGAGAGAACATGTTTAATCATGTTGTTCTCATTCAAATCCTCTGCATAAATACGACATTGTTATCAGGAGGTGAGTTATCTGGATTACTGCACTGTGGAAGAGTTATCAGAGGTGAGTTATCTGGATTACTGCACTGTGGAAGTTATCAGAGAGGAAAGTGACTTACAGCTAGTGCCATGAAGAATGGATGCCAAGAGAACAAACCTGCAAAAAAAACATCAGGTCATTCTAAGGATGGTCCGAGGGCCACATTAGATTAGAGATTAGATCAAATGTTCCTCCAGGGGTGGATATTGCAGTTCTACACTACTATGATTTGTTAATACTTACTACTTCCTGGTCGTGACACCACAGTCATTAATGTTGTGAACACAACACAGGCCAGATGAGTCAATACTCCACATGCTCGTCTCACGCAGCTGTAGACTCCAGGCTCTGGGGTGGATAACTTACATTTACATTTAGTCATTATCAGACTCTTATCCAGGAACATTCCCCTGAGGCAAGTAGGGTGAAGTGCCTTGCCCAAGGACACAACATCATGTTGGCACAGCCAGGGTTCGAACCAGGGACTTTCTGATTAGTAACTCAACACCCTCAGCACTCAGCCACCTGACTCCCCTCTTGAAGCTCAAGGGGATAACTAGAAGCTCGAGGAGGATAACTAGAAGCTCGAGGAGGATAACTAGAAGCTCGAGGTGGATAACTAGAAGCTCGATCAGGATAACTAGAAGCTCGAGGAGGATAACTAGAAGCTCGAAGAGGATAACTAGAAGCTCGAGGTGGATAACTAGAAGCTCGATCAGGATAACTAGAAGCTCGAGGTGGATAACTAGAAGCTCGAGGAGGATAACTTGGTCATATTTGTTTTATTGACAGGTTCACTAGCGCTATGGATATCACTGCGACCTCAAATGAACTAATGTTTAACCCTACATGACCCATAAAGAAGAGGTAGATATAATAGTAGTATTTTACACTGCGCAATAATGATGCTAGACGAACAGAAAACTTTCATCAAAACCATTAAGTATTAATGAAATGAAGGTGATCCAAACATGTTAATCCAATTGAGCACTGGTCAATTTATCCATGAATCATTATAACTGCCCGTGTTTCCACTCTGCTTAAAAAAATGAATCGCTTACGAAACTACGCTTTGGACAAAACTATCATGCAGACTTACCATAGCTTTACACGGAGAAAAAAAAACTATTTTAATTATATTACAACGAGTTGTCATAAAGTAACGCAGAAAGTTTTATATTTGAACGACGACGTGACGTGGCTAGATGATCTGACGCGCATCCTGCTCTGCGCGTGTTGCCGCAGTGCATGTTGGGAGTTGTAGTTTCCAAAATATCCACCTGAGAGCTGTCCTCTTATGCTCTGCCTCCTTGACATTTGGCTACTGACATGGTGGTAAACTGACTTCGTGAATTTAAAGACTTGAGGTATTTACACAACGATATTTCTAATGTGTTGTTGTTGTTGTTTTGCAAATAATAAAGGCTTGCAGCTCGAGCTATCTCCATGACAACAACCGTGTAACCGGCTCATTTTAAAGCTACAATCTTCTAGGCTAGTAGATCTTTGTTATTTAGACACATTTGTCTACTCAGTTAATCTAGAAGCTTCCTGATTTAATAGTGAAATAGATAATCTGTACAGCCAGTCCGGAGTGTATCTCATCCTAGCTCAGTGTGCAGTGTTAGCAGTGTTAGCAGGTTAGCAGCTGGTCAGCAGCATCTCTGGTCAGGATGTAAGATGCTCTCTCCCTCTCTAGCTAAGGCCAGTATTAATGTTGCACAGCTCTAACTGCTCATTTGTATTGTCCTTTTCTGTTTTATTTACAGTGGTGATAGCTAGCTATTTAGCCCGTATCTAAATAGCTAGCTATCTATTTGCGTTTCAATAAAATGGAGGGATTAGGCAGACTAGGGTGGACCTCTCCCATCTTCTCCATCCTCCTGGTGCTTCTGCTGGGTGAGCTGGTGCGGTGTGTCCCTGAGATGGACCCGTACAGGATCCTGGGTGTGGACAGGACTGCCAGACAGACAGACATCAAGAAGGTTTACAAACGTCTGGTCAAAGAGTGGTGGGTGTCACACATGAGGCAGTGGGAGAGTTTGTCCACTTCATTAATGGGTTCAGTGGGAACTAATGAACGTTTCCCTCAGACAGGCAAGTTATTTTCCTAAGATCTATCTGATCACCTTTGATTTGTCTTGTAGGCATCCAGATAAGAATAAAGACCCTGGAGCAGAAGACATGTTCATCAAGATCACTAAGTCCTATGAGGTGAGGGTTTTAGAACTAGGCCATGTGACCATACAAGCATGGATCCCCAGCATGATGACTGTTCTGTAACTATGTGTGTTTGAGGAAATCTTCTCCCTCTAACTCCGCCTGCATGCTCAGATCCTGTCCAATGAGGAGCGCAGGTCCAACTATGACCGCTACGGCCAGATGGACACCAGCCAGCCTCAGAACCAGCAGGCTCATGGATTCAGACATTACCAAGACAGCTTCTACTTCGATGAGTCTTTCTTCCATTTTCCCCGGTCAAGTCGCGACTTCTCCGACAGCAAATACCTGCTGAGCCACAGTCGGTACAACAGTGAGGTGCTGGCTGACAGCTACAAGAAGCCGTACCTCATCAAGGTCACCTCTGAGTGGTGTTTTGCCTGCATTCACATCGAGCCAGTGTGGAAGGAGACAGTTAATGAGCTGGAGGCGCTGGGTAGGTCAGAGGAGAAGCTCCTCCCAGGAAGTGATGTCAGATGCTTTCTGATTATCACTTGCAAAATATATATATTTTTGGGATTGTTGTCATTTAGTATAACATATAGACCCTGTGGCTTTCATGTCCCCATGTGTTGACCCATCTCCCAGGCATAGGGATCGGCATTGTGGACCTGGGGTATGAGCGGCGCCTGGCCAGCCAGCTGGGGGCTCTCCGGGCACCCTCCATCCTTGGCCTCCTCAACGGTCGCATCACCTTCTTTCACCAGGCCGTGGTCCGCGAGAACCTCCGCCAGTTCATCCATGACCTGCTGCCCCCGAGGCAGGTGGAAAAGGTATTGGAGCGAGCACCTCCCTGGTTGTAGGGTCAGACACCTCCCTGGTTGTAGGGTTGTAGGGTCAGTCACCTCCCTGGCTGTAGGGTCAGACACCTAAAGGGCCTCTGTCTGATTGAACTGATGACATATCATCTTGGTGCCTTTTGTATTGTCTTGTCCACCTCACAAGATCACAGATGAGAACTACAAGGCGTTCCTGGGTGGCTGGAGCGTAGAGAACAAGCCCAGTGTGCTGTTGTTTGACAAGGTTCCTGCTGTCTCTCTCGTGTACAAGGTAAGAACAACAACATCCCAGGGCCAGGGTCATCCCAGGGTCATACATACCCCTACACACTGTGACGTGAGTCAGAGTAATATCTACTTTAACTTTCCCCTCCCCAGCTCACAGCATTTGCCTTCAGGGACTACGTGCGTTTTGGCTATGTGGACCAGGGTCTGATCCAGTCATCCCACCTGCTCCAGCAGTTTAACATCAACAGCTACGCCCCCACCATGCTTCTGTTTAAGGAGAATACAGAGAAACCTTCTGACATCATCCAGGTCAGCACACACAGCCACACACACAGTTACACACACAAACATCTTTCCATCTGTTTTTCATCCAGCCCTCTCCCCACTCTTCTTCTCCCCTCTCCTTTCCTCTCCTCCCCTCCTCTCCCCTCCTCTTCTCCAGGCCAGAGGGATGAAGAGGCAGATCATGCATGAGTTTGTCTCCAACAACAAGTTCCTTCAGGTTCCTCGTCTGCAGAGTCAGCAGCTGTTTGATGAGCTCTGTCCCATCAAACAGCTTCACAGACGCAGGAAGTAAGAGTTAGACCTCACTGGTGCCTAATGAAATATTAGCACATATTGTACATCTTTTATTTGGTGAGCTTGTGAGGAAAGGATTCAAATGGCCACAATCTACCATCCCACATGTCCTGTTCCTGTGTTAGGCTGATCTCCTTCCCCCTCTCCAGGTTCTGTGTGCTGCTGATCACGGGGGAGGAGCCAGCATTCATCCCAGGGAATGAGGCCTTCTTGATGTTTGCAGCTGCCAACTCTAAAGAAGTTCTCCGCTTTGCATATGTCCACCAGCGCCGCCAGCAGCCTCTGTGTCAGGTGCTGCTGAACAATCAGGCTGCTCAGGCTCCTCAGGTCAGCTCAGCAACACACACAACAACAAATACCTACATTTACACACACTTCCCCAAACACACACACTCCCTGCACCCACAGATGCACACACACACACCACTGGTTGAGTTTTTATACCAAATGCTATTGGTCCATGACTGACAGGTGGTAATGCTTGAGAGGCGAAGCCAGACAGGTAGGGTGATGTATCGCTCTGTGGTTGGCGGCTGGAACGGAAGCGAGGAGGATAAGCTCCGCCTCCAGGATCAGCTGGAGCTCCTGCAGAGAGACCCCGCCTACCTGAGCTATGACATCACACTGCCCCAGCTCAACAATGAGCTAGCCCCGGTGAGTCCTCATTTACACACACCACACACTCACTCACATTATCACACCACACACATTATCACACCACACACTCACTCACATTATCACACCACACATATTATCACACCACACACTCACTCACATTATCACACCACACATATTATCACACCACACACTCACTCACATTATCACACCACACATATTATCACACCACACACTCACTCACATTATTACACCACACACATTATCACACCACACACTCACTCACATTATCACACCACACACATTATCACACCACACACTCACTCACATTATCACACCACACACTCACACACATTATCACACCACACACTCACACACATTATCACACCACACACACACATTATCACACCACACACTCACTCACATTATCACACCACACACTCACACACATTATCACACCACACACTCACACACATTATCACACCACACACTCACATTATCACACCACACACTCACATTATCACACCACACACTCACTCACATTATCACACCACACACTCACTCATATTATCACACCACACACTCACTCACATTATCACACCACACACTCACTCATATTATCACACCACACACTCACTCACATTATCACACCACACACTCACATTGTCACACCACACACATTATCACACCACACACATTATCACACCACACACTCACTCACATTATCACACCACACACTCACTCACATTATCACACCACACACTCACATTGTCACACCACACACATTATCACACCACACACATTATCACACCACACACATTATCACACCACACATATTATCACACCACACACTCACTCACATTATCACACCACACATATTATCACACCACACACTCACTCACATTATTACACCACACACATTATCACACCACACACTCACTCACATTATCACACCACACACATTATCACACCACACACTCACTCACATTATCACACCACACACTCACACACATTATCACACCACACACTCACACACATTATCACACCACACACTCACATTATCACACCACACACTCACATTATCACACCACACACACACTCACATTATCACACCACACACATTATCACACTACACACATTATCACACCACACACCATCACACCACAGATTCACTCACATTATCACACCACACACTCACATTATCACGACACACATTATCACACCACCCACATTATCATACCACCCACAATATCACAGCACTGATTCACATACATTATCATACCAAACACTCACATTATCACACCATGCACATTATCACACCACACCCTACATTATCACACCACACACATTATCACACATTTACATTTACATGTATTCATTTAGCAGACTCTTTTATCCAAAGCAACTTGCAAGAGAGAGCTTTAAAAAAGAGCTTCAGTCACTGAGCATTGCAACGTGATAGACCCCAACATATAGCATCACATCACACCCATTTTCACACCACACACTCGTTCACATTATCACACCTCAAATATTATCACACCACACACATTTCAGTAAAACAAATGAAGAGTTCATGTGTGAAATCCTCCCAAATCTCCAGTCATTCCTTTTCCCTTCCTCTCTAGATGTTCCTCATCCAATGGATGATCACAGCTTCAGATTATTTAATTCAGATCTATGATGACCTGCTGTACTCCAATTGGTAAGAATATCATGTTTACTGAGTATTGATGTGGATGCTCAGTACTATCTCTAATCCAAGTGGGGAACAGTTTACCTGGGGTGTTAATGTACCTCGGATGTATGTCAACCAAATAGAGTTGGAGGTCGGACCTGCCCTGTGTATAACAAGCAATTAACTGTCACTAAATATGTATTGATTGTCATTTGAATTATTTACATTTTTGTCAGGAGAGAGATGATGCCTATCCTGTCCCTGATCTTCTCTGCTCTGTTTATCCTGTTTGGAACTGTCATCATCCAAGCCTTCAGGTCAGGCCTCCTTCTGTGACAGTAGAAGGGTGACAGTAAAGAAGAGTGGGTGGATCTAATCTGAAGGATGAGAGTACATCAAAGTTGGTGGATCTAATCTTTCTCTCTCCTGGATTTGCAGTGACTCAGGTGAGGAGAAGCTCCAGAAACCCATGGCCAAGGAGCCCCCCAAGACTGAGGGTTCAGAAGCCCTCCCCAGGCACCACACCTCCAGGTAACCCCAGACACCTCCAGGTAACCCCAGACACCTCCAGGTAGCCCCAGACACCTCCAGGTAGCCCCAGACATCTCCAGGTAGCCCCAGACACCTCCAGGTAGCCCCAGACACCTCCAGGTAGCCCCAGACACCTCCAGGTAGCCCCAGACACCTCCAGGTAGCCCCAGACACCTCCAGGTAGCCCCAGACACCTCCAGGTAGCCCCAGACACCTCCAGGTAACCCCAGACACCTCCAGGTAACCCCAGACACCTCCAGGTAACCACAGACACCTCCAGGTAACCCCAGACACCTCCAGGTAACCCCAGACACCTCCAGGTAACCCCAGACACCTCCAGGTAACCCCAGACACCTCCAGGTAACCCCAGACACCTCCAGGTAACCCCAGACACCTCCAGGTAACCCCAGACACCTCCAGGTAACCTCTAACCCAAAACAAGTTGCTGGACTCTCTTCTTCTCTTCTCATTCTCTGTATCTTCCTGTTTTTCAGTCGTCCTCCAAAGAAGGACTTTGTGGAGGTGACAGAGCTAACAGACATCACCTACAGCAGTAACCTGGTGAAGCTTCGGCCGGGCCACATCAATGTGGTGCTGGTTCTCTCTGATGCCTCCAAGAACGCCCTGCTCAAGAAATACGCCAAGGAGGTGTTCTCCTTCTCTGGGTGAGGCCTGACACACATTTACACACATATTCTCTCATACATACACACACTCACACACATCATCACACAATCCTGTTGTCAGCTCCTGATGTCAGCTCCTGCTCCTGTTGTCAACTCCTGTTGTCAGCTCCTGCTCCTGTTGTCAGCTCCTGTTGTCAGCTCCTGCGTCTGTTGACTGCTCCTGCTCCTGTTGTCAGCTCCTGCTCCTGTTGTCAGCTCCTATTGTCAGCTTCTGCTCCTGTGGTCGGCTCCTGTTGTCAGCTCCGGCTCCTGTTGTCAGCTCCTGTTGTCAGCTCCTGTTGTCGGCTGCTGTTGTCAGCTCCTGCTCCTGTTGTCAGTTTTTGTTGTCAGTTCCGGTTGTCAGCTCCTGTTGTCAGCTCCTGCTCCTGTTGTCGTCTCCTGTTGTCGCCTCCTGTTGTCAGCTCCTGTTGTCAGTTCCTGTTGTCAGCTCCTGCTTCTGTTGTCAGCTCCTGTTGTCAGCTCCTGCTCCTGTTGTCGGCTCCTGTTGTCAGCTCCTGCACCTGTTGTCAGCTCCTGTTGTCAGCTCCTGCTCCTGTTGTCGGCTCCTGTTGTCGGCTCCTTTTGTCAGCTCCTGTTGTCAGCTCCTGCTCCTGTTGTCGGCTCCTGTTGTCGGCTCCTGTTGTCAGCTCCTGTTGTCGGCTCCTGCTCCTGTTGTCAGCTCCTGTTGTCGGCTCCTGCCCTGACTATGCTTCCTCCTGCAGCACTCCCACTCTGCACTTCTCCTTCCTGAATGCTGACAAGCACAACTCCTGGCTGCCCTCGCTGCTGAGCTGCTCTCCAGACAGGGCCCGGAGCCTCGGCCCTGACGAAGAGGAGGAAGAGGAGGAGGAGGAGGGAAGCGCTGCCACACCCAGACGGCCCAGAGATTACACCGGCCACGTGCTCGCTCTCAATGGCCACAAGAAGTACTTCTGCCTGTTCCGGCCTGTGTTCACAGGGGAGACAGGTGAGGGCGTGGCCCAAACCACAGGATCCTCCCGCAGAGAGTCCCGCTCGCGATCACGGTCCTTGTCCCGTTCCCGGTCCGGCTCAAGGGAGAAGGGAGGCAGAGGGGGAAGGGCTACCAGCCTGGAGGTACAACACAAGCTGGACAGGCTGAGTCTGTGGATGGAGAGGCTGGTGGAGGGAACTCTGCCCAGGCTGCATGTGCTGGCCTGGCCCAACCTGGCGGACCAACCTGCCACCTGAGACCCTGACCCCACCTCCACCTGAGACCTTGACCCCACTTCCACCTGAGACCTTGACCCCACTTCCACCTGAGACCTTGACCCCACCTGAGACCCTGACCCCACCTCCACCTGAGACCTTGACCCCACTTCCACCTGAGACCCTGACCCCACCTCCACCTGAGACCTTGACCCCACCTAACCCCTCCACCTGAGACCCTGACCCCACCTACCACCTCCACCTGAGACCCTGACCCCACCTAACCCCTCCACCTGAGACCCTGACCCCACCTACCACCTCCACCTGAGACCCTGACCCCACCTAACCCCTCCACCTGAGACCCTGACCCCACCTACCACCTCCACCTGAGACCCTGACCCCACCTCCAGTAGTGTGCAGCTGTCTTCAGCTTCCTGTCCTGCTGCACTGGCCTCACAGTTCTGAAGGTGACAGGTAGATTCCTACCTTAACCTTTAACACATCAGGCTTCTCAGTTCAAACCTGTTTGTAGATGAAAGGCTTGTAAACGTCTTTAGTTTTCTTTGAGATGTGGAGTCTTAGAGATGCTGCTGATGCTGCTCAGTATCTCAGAACCTGCTGCTGTTGTGTGAAGGTCACTGTTCTATCAGTGTAGGTTGCCAGGGTGCAAATTAATATACATAATTGTAAAAGTTAAACAAGAGTATTTAAAATGATAAAACCTGGATCTGCTCAGGCCAAGCTGTCATGCTGGATCTGCTCAGGCCAAGCGGTCATGCTGGATCTGCTCAGGCCTAGCTGTCATGCTGGATCTGCTCAGGCCTAGCTGTCATGCTGGATCTGCTCAGGCCAAGCTGTCATGCTGGATCTGCTCAGGCCAAGCGGTCGTGCTGGATCTGCTCAGGCCAAGCTGTCGTGCTGGATCTGCTCAGGCCAAGCTGTCATGCTGGATCTGCTCAGGCCAAGCTGTCATGCTGGATCTGCTCAGGCCTAGCTGTCATGCTGGATCTGCTCAGGCCAAGCTGTCATGCTGGATCTGCTCAGGCCAAGCTGTCATGCTGGATCTGCTCAGGCCAAGCTGTCATGCTGGATCTGCTCAGGCCAAGCTGTCGTGCTGGATCTGCTCAGGCCAAGCTGTCATGCTGGATCTGCTCAGGCCAAGCTGTCATGCTGGATCTGCTCAGGCCAAGCTGTCATGCTGGATCTGCTCAGGCCAAGCTGTCGTGCTGGATCTGCTCAGGCCAAGCTGTCATGCTGGATCTGCTCAGGCCAAGCTGTCATGCTGGATCTGCTCAGGCCAAGCTGTCATGCTGGATCTCATCAGAGTTTTTATTCTGATTTTATGTCTTCTCTAGTTCAGATGCTCCCATCCATCTGACAAAAGTTTTTTCACTCATCTTTCATTTCCAGCCAGTGCTCTTAACCACTAGTTATCTTAACGCATGGAAGATTAGCAGAACTAAATGGTACACTGTTTGTTGTACTAGCCAACGCTGTTATCTAGATACAATACTTCTCATCCATTGACTTTACTGAATGATTTGCTGCTTAGTAAATGGATACACACTCATTTGACTTGACTTGCGTATGGTTGGAATGTTTTTCCTCATGTCCATGTTAATGGATGGTTACTGGACATTCAAAATCATTGAAAATCAAACTGTCAGGTTTCCAATTGTTGGAAGGGGAAATTATTGGTAGCTAGTCATTTTGCGTAAGGTTGTTGATAATATAGAATAATGTGCAGTAAGATATTTATTTCTTGTTTTTCACGTGCTTCTTAACACCAATAAAATAATGTTGATTTAAATTGTTAATTAATCTGGATTCGCACTTCAGGTTTGACCTTCTACTGTGTTACCATGGAGACAAACTGCTACGGGAGAAAACAGCAGCAGGACTTAAACACTTAACAAACTAAAACGCAAACTAAAATCACAGTCAACAAAATCAACTAAATGAAATGATAAATTAACATTAAACCATTACATTATTAAGCAACAACTGTCATAGCTATTTGAATATACATAATAAATAATTTTCAAATTCACACTGAGCTAATTCTACATCAAACATGCAGTACAGTGGACCCTGAGGACCAGGGTCGGGGTCCACTGTGCTAAATGACTGTAAATGTGGTTAGCTCTAATTGGTTTCCTCAGCTCAATTCTAGTTGCTACCTGTAACATTTAGGTCTAGATATTGAAGAGTTTGTCCATTCCAAATATAAATACGAAACCAATTAAGGTACATCATGTTAATGACAATATATGACTTAACGCTGAGTCATTAGATCCATAGGCCTACCATTTTTATATAACTATATATTTCTAAATATACATTAAAATATTTGTGGGATGCTATACCTTATGTCATACCTAACAATGACAGGATGAATAAGTGTATGACAGAATGACTACGGGTGTATGACAGGATGAGTACAGGTGTGTAAGAGGACAGGTGTATGACAGGATGATTATAGGTGTATGACAGGATGAGTACAGGTGTGGAAGAGGACAGGTGTATGACAGGATGATTATAGGTGTATGACAGGATGAGTACAGGTGTGGAAGAGGACAGGTGTATGACAGGATGATTACAGGTGTAAGACAGGATGATTACAGGTGTATGACAGGATGAGTACAGGTGGAGAAGAGGACAGGTGTGTGACAGGATGATTACAGGTGTATGACAGGATGATTACAGGTGTATCACAGGATGAGTACAGGTGGAGAAGAGGACAGGTGTATGACAGGATGAGTACAGGTGTGGAAGAGGACAGGTGTGTGGTCAGAACTCCTGGATGGTTTCTTTCTTCATCTTTAGGTCTTCTGGACCAAACGAGAGGGGCAGGAGGTCACTCACACGCATCTCTAGGAAGGAGCCGTCAGGTTTGGACATGTACACATCCCAGTCTGTACCAAACTAGCGAGGGAGACAAAGATAATCAGGAGCCATCCAGACTCATGTGTTCCTGTATAGAGGCAGACTGACCTCTCTCATGAACTGACGACAGCCTCCACAGGGGGAGATGAACCGCTCTTCCAGATCACTGGAAGTACACAAAGGTCACATCAGAAGGAGGTGAAACACTGACCTAAACTTCTTTCAGACATATTTGTAGTTTTATTGAGAAACATCACATTTGTGCATCGCCACGAGGGGGCTGCATTAAAAGGTTGCGATGCTTGTGATGTCACGTGACTGAGTTTAGGATTCTATAAATCATGTTTCACTTGTTTAACACATGTAGTATAATTAATATAACATTTAACTATTCAATAATAGTACAATTATTATTCTTTACTAAAGTGTTGGCCCCAAAACCTTTACCTGGCGATGGCTATGGCCTTGAAGTTCCTGTAGCCCTCGGAGACAGCTTTAGAGATGGCGTTCCTCTCAGCACAAACTCCCAGGTTGTAACATGAGTTCTCCACATTGCACCCTGACAGTAACACACACCATCCAGTATTGTCTTTCTGTTACTATATTCATTGGTTTGTTCTTCATCACTTCCTGCACAGAGACCCAGTAACTGAGATCCTCATATCAACATTATCACACTCATCCCTCCACATTCTCCTTTGTCTTAACATGACATTTCCCTTGAAACATGTCAGCAATGTTTGAACCAGCAGTGGTTACAAAATGTTGGAGTGTTTGTCTGGTCTGGCTGTTGACACACTTGCAGTTTGACTTGGACATGATTGAGTCATGATGGTATCTGTCATGCAAGGTTGTTGAAATCTACGTTCAGAGATTTACAGAATCTCTAATTACAGAATGTCAAATTTATATTTATACAAGTATATTAGGATAAATTGACATTTAGTTGTTTAGCAGACCCTCTTATCCAGAGCCACTTATAGCAAGCACAGGGACATTCCCCCCAAGGCAAGTAGGGTGAAGTTCCTTGTCCAAGGACACACAATACAAATATAAAAATTTATTCATAAAAAAATAAAAATAACGATTGCTTGTTATTTTGTGATTGGTTAACTAACGTAACATCGATTAACGTTCCTTTATTTCCAACAATGAAACAAAATGTCACTTATAAATCTTATGGGAAAGCGTTTTTATTTTTTATTTATTCTCAAGTCCAAAGGTTTGACATGCAGTAGTTTTGCTGTTGCTAATCAGTAACTTGTTTCTGAGTTTAGAAGTTAGATGTGATCATTGATCGAGTGTACTTTCTACACTGCAGAGTGGAATCCAGAAGTATCTTGTATAAACAGAACTTAAAAAGTGAGAGTAGTTAGATTGGTTTCAAATTGCAATATAACGGTTTAATTACATATGTAGTTCTCTATTGATGGTTTTTGTCAATCTTGTCATTGGAGTCAGATCACTAAATCCTTATTTACTGTCTCATTAAGAACAGTACATAATAAAACATAAGAAAATCTAAAATAAATTTTGTCTAGTCACCTCGGAACAGACATTGATTTAATAACACTGATTTAACATAGGACAGGAGAGTATGTAGAGTGAAAAATATAATCATGTATGATAATATGAGTTATTGGAACTTCATACATGTAATGGAGCATTTTACCTAAATGAAAGCAGCCAGCACAGCCATCTCACCTGTGAACACTGAGCCATCGAGGGCCAGGACAGCTGCCCCCACCCTGAAGCTGCTGTAGGGGCAGTAGGCAAACTGTTTGGCCTCCAAAGACCGAGCCACCAGCCCCTCCTTCAGCCCCACCTGGGGCCCTGTGGCTGGGAAGGTTATCTTCACACCCTGGGCCTGGTGCATCATGTCCAGATCTCCCATAGCAGCTGTTAGTCTCGGCTGCTCTTTTGAATATGAGCATGTGTGTGCCTGTTTTGGTTGAATGCGCTCACATCCTCTGACTGGGAACAGTGTAGAGGGAGGTGCTGGTTTGCTCCAGCCAATCATGGTGACTTTGGGGGGGAAGGGGTGGTGTTAAAGAGCACTATGTGTTGGGGGTGGGGGGCTGAAGAGCACTATGTGTTGGGGGTGGGGGGCTGAAGAGCACTATGTGTTGGGGTGGGGGGCTGAAGAGCACTATGTGTTGGGGGTGGGGGGCTGAAGAGCACTATGTGTTGGGGGTGGGGGGCTGAAGAGCACTATGTGTTGGGGGTGGGGGGCTGAAGAGCACTATGTGTTGGGGGTGGGGGGCTGAAGAGCACTATGTGTTGGGGTGGGGGGCTGAAGAGCACTATGTGTTGGGGTGGGGGGCTGAAGAGCACTCAGTAACCATCCAGACTTTCCCCTTCATGTGTAAAGTTCACCAGGCTTGCTGTGCATGGGGAAGATACACCCACACTGATTAGCTGCACGTGTGACTTGCACATTCATCTTTATTGCTTTAATACAGGTTCCTGCAATCTGAGTAAGAGGCATACCAGGGAGACATCTGCCTCTAGAGGAAGACCAGGGAGACGTCTGCCTCTAGAGGAAGACCAGGGAGACGTCTGCCTCTAGAGGAAGACCGGGGAGACGTCTGCCTCTAGAGGAAGACCGGGGAGACATCTGCCTCTAGAGGAAGCAGCTGACTGTGGAGACGTCTGCCTCTAGAGGAAGACCAGGGAGACATCTGCCTCTAGAGGAAGACCGGGGAGACATCTGCCTCTAGAGGAAGACCAGGGAGACATCTGCCTCTAGAGGAAGACCGGGGAGACGTCTGCCTCTAGAGGAAGACCGGGGAGACGTCTGCCTCTAGAGGAAGACCGGGGAGACATCTGCCTCTAGAGGAAGACCGGGGAGACGTCTGCCTCTAGAGGAAGACCGGGGAGACATCTGCCTCTAGAGGAAGACCAGGGAGACGTCTGCCTCTAGAGGAAGACCAGGGAGACATCTGCCTCTAGAGGAAGACCAGGGTGATGTCTGCCTCTAGAAGAAGACCAGGGAGACATCTGCCTCTAGAAGAAGACCGGGGAGACGTCTGCCTCTAGAGGAAGACCAGGGAGACATCTGCCTCTAGAAGAAGACCAGGGTGATGTCTGCCTCTAGAAGAAGACCGGGGAGACATCTGCCTCTAGAGGAAGACCAGGGAGACATCTGCCTCTAGAAGAAGACCAGGGAGACATCTGCCTCTAGAGGAAGACCAGGGAGACATCTGCCTCTAGAAGAAGACCAGGGAGACATCTGCCTCTAGAGGAAGACCAGGGTGTTGTCTGCCTCTAGAGGAAGACCAGGGAGACATCTGCCTCTAGAGGAAGCAGCTACTGTGGAGACGTCTGCCTCTAGAGGAAGCAGCTACTGTGGAGACATCTGCCTCTAGAGGAAGACCAGGGTGATGTCTGCCTCTAGAAGAAGACCGGGGAGACATCTGCCTCTAGAGGAAGACCAGGGAGACATCTGCCTCTAGAAGAAGACCAGGGAGACATCTGCCTCTAGAGGAAGACCAGGGAGACATCTGCCTCTAGAAGAAGACCAGGGAGACATCTGCCTCTAGAGGAAGACCAGGGTGTTGTCTGCCTCTAGAGGAAGACCAGGGAGACATCTGCCTCTAGAGGAAGCAGCTACTGTGGAGACGTCTGCCTCTAGAGGAAGCAGCTACTGTGGAGACATCTGCCTCTAGAGGAAGACCAGGGTGATGTCTGCCTCTAGAGGAAGCAGCTACTGTGGAGACGTCTGCCTCTAGGTAAGATCACAACAGATGTAGTCTTGGATTACAATATGTATGTATGTATATATATATAAAGACAGAATAACAGGTAGTTTAACACATTAATTTGAGGAATATCCCCAACAGTGCGCTGAATAAGGTCCCTTAATATACAGATGTCTTTATTTCATTCCTTTTCTTTTATCCCGTATGTTTTCCAGAAGAGGAACAGTAAGCACAGTACACAGTAACTGCTTTCTCCATCTGATCATGTTGACTACATGTTAATAAGCATTTATTAAATTTATTGGACACTGAATTGAGTTAACTTATTGACTTAAGTTATTGGACTCTTCATAGTAGCCAAATGATATGGCGGCCTTTACAGTGTTAGCATCAACCTGTTCAACTCTAAGTCAGATGTCTGCTAGCATGTTAGCATGGCGGCTTGTTAGCATGGTGGAATAGTGGTATTAGCTGTCAGACTGGATAATATAGTTAATCCAGCGAGCGTAGTTCCTGACTTTGGTGTACACTCCAGGGAAGTATGGGTTGGCACAGCTGATGCCCCAAGAAACGATGCCCTCAAAGTTTCCGTCACAGATGAGAGGTCCTCCTGAGTCGCCCTGAGGGTCACAAGTCACAACAAACACAAGCTGACCACCAGAATCAGATGTTTCAAACACATTGTTGTTCTTGTTCAGAGACAGCTGAGCAGAACCGTCTGCATGTTATCTTAACTTGTGAGACGCAAAAAACAAAACAAGAACAATTATCCTCAAATGCAGCTGTAAGTATCCTTTCGCAAAGCAGCTGTTTTATTTTTCAGAGCTGTCGCTGAAACCAGACACCTGTTGAGTTACTTCAGCTGGTCTACAGACAGGTCTTCAGGAGAGACAGGTCTTCAAGACAGACAGGTCTTCAGGACAGACAGGTCTTCAGGACAGTCAGGTCTTCAGGACAGACAGGTCTTCAGGACAGTCAGGTCTTCAAGACAGACAGGTCTTCAGGACAGACAGGTCTTCAGGACAGACATTCAGGTCTTTAGAACAGACAGACAGGTCTTCAGGAGAGACAGACAGGTCTTCAGGACAGACATTCAGGTCTTCAGGACAGACAGACAGGTTTTCAGGACAGACAGGCAGGTCTTCAGGACAGACAGGTCTTCAGGACAGTCAGGTCTTCAAGACAGACAGGTTTTCAAGACAGGTCTTCAGGACAGACAGGTCTTCAAGACAGACAGGTCTTCAAGACAGACAGGTCTTCAGGACAGACAGGTCTTCAAGACAGACAGGTCTTCAGGACAGACAGGTCTTCAAGACAGTCAGGTCTTCAAGACAGACAGGTCTTCAAAAAGAAAGACAGGTCTTCAGGACAGACAGACAGGTCTTCAGGACAGACAGGTCCTTAAGATAGATAGGTCCTCAAGACAGACAGGTCTTTAGGACAGAAAGGTCTTCAGGAGAGACATTCGGGTCTTTAGAACAGACAGACAGGTCTTCAGGAGAGACAGACAGGTCTTTAGAACAGACAGACAGGTCTTCAGGAGAGACAGACAGGTCTTCAGGAGAGACAGACAGGTCTTCAGGACAGACAGACAGGTCTTCAGGACAGACATTCAGGTCTTCAGGACTGACAGACAGGTTTTCAGGACAGAAATTCAGGTCTTACGGATCGACAGACAGGCCTTCAGAACAGACAGACAGGTCTTCAGGACTGACAGACAGGTCTTCAGGACAGAAATTCAGGTCTTACGGATCGACAGACAGGCCTTCAGAACAGACAGACAGGTCTTCAGAACAGACAGACAGGTCTTCAGAACAGACAGGCAGGTCTTCAGGACAGACAGACAGGTCTTCAGAACAGACAGACAGGTCTTCAGAACAGACAGACAGGTCTTCAGGACAGACAGGTCTTCAGGACAGACAGGTCTTCAGGAAAGACAGGTCTTCAGGACAGACAGACAGGTTTTCAGAACAGACAGACAGGTCTTCAGGACAGACAGACAGGTCTTCAGGCATCACCAGAACTCATCAAACTCACAGCTACCAGATCATCACTGACTCAACCCGCTCCACCAACAAAACCCCCTTAGATTCACACAGACATAATGTAAGACCTCCTGTCCATCCGGCTCACCTGACAGGAGTCCTTGCCGCCGTAGCGTGAGCCAGCACACAGCATGTTGTCAGAGATCCTGAAGTAGTAATAGTACTGGCAGCTGGGAATCACATCCACATCCACTGCCCTCAGCGCTGGGGACAGGAAGTTGTTGTAGAGCTGCGTCACGCCCCAGCCACTCACAGTGCAAGATGTCCTGCTGGTCAGT
This sequence comes from Protosalanx chinensis, assembly GCA_030340685.1. Classification (NCBI taxonomy): domain Eukaryota; kingdom Metazoa; phylum Chordata; class Actinopteri; order Osmeriformes; family Salangidae; genus Protosalanx; species Protosalanx chinensis. The sequence continues at coordinate 20,247,868 of CM059317.1, read as the reverse complement.
GGCGGTGTGTCGAGATCCGGGAGGCGGGCGGGGGCCACGTACCTGTTCAGGGTGGCAGGCCGCTCAAGCTGGGAGGAGGGGGGAGGAGGAGAGGGGAGGGGGGAGGACACTGTGGTTAAGCGATCACATTGGTAAACACCTCATCTCATCTGTATATAAAACACCTGGTAACTCACCTTGAGCAGCATGATGTCACTGTCAAAGGTCCGATAATTATACATATAGTAGACCAGGACCTTGGTGACATTGAACTCCTGCTCAAAGCCTTCCACCTGGGTTAGACTGTGCTCACTCAGCACCACCTGGATCAGGTAGCTTCTGTGTGAGTGAAAAGGGGGAAGGTAAGGGGGGTTTACAACCAATCGGCAACCTACATCATCAGTCTACGTATGAAAATGGAACGTGACAGGCAAATTTAGCTGGTTGATTTTTCTAGATGAAAGAAGCAGAAGTTGTGTTTGGGGTGTGGATCTTTGTTCTAATCAAGAGAGACTTGACAGAGACAGAACAACTCATCATACCATAATCAAGGCAGAGGGGACTTTAAAAGTTACAAAGTGATCCTGCTGCAGAACTTACGGCCTCCAGCAGTGGGCAGCAGACACCACCCACTGGGGGTGTATAAGTGTCCCACCACAGAAGTGGTTCTTGTTGTACTGGAGGGAGGCCTGGTATGGGATGGAGTAGGGCTGCACTTCCTGCCCCCCAATGATCCTCTGTCCCAGCCCGCCTGAAAGGGTCAGGTGAGAACAACACATCACAGGGAGTCACAGGGAGTCACATGGCTCAATGGGTTAAGGCCTTGTGATCAGAAGGTTGTGAGTTCGAACCCCGGCTGTGGCTATGTGATGTTGTGTTCTTGGGCAGGGCACTTCACCCTACTTGACTTGTTAAAATTGTAAGTCGCTTTGGATAAAAGCCTCTGCTAAATGAAGTAGTATATCAGTTATTCAGCTTCCTCTGACACGATCATGGTGAAATGGGACGGCTGTTGTTGTTTACCTCTGATGCTGAGAAGCACCAAGAGGACCAGAGATACGTGAAGGACTGGAGACATCATCATCTGCTCTCTGGAAAAAGAGGCAAGTCAACTGCTTCATTTATAAAATTCTTACTCAAAAGATTCTCAGAAGTAATTATATTGGTATTTAATTCTTCAATCAGAGCTCTATACTACGCTTCTACACTATACTACACTCCTACACTCATACACTAATACTACAGGACTCACCTCATGCTGAAACTGGTTTTCCCTCCTGAGTAAACTTCTATAATCCTGCAATCAAAACTGAATTTATGCTCAATCAACAAACAACAACAATCAACAAATATTTAAGTACATATCCTAACTTTTATCATCTGAATGTTTGCAAATCCTCCAGCAAGGGTCATAATCATTGATATATATGCAGGTGTACATTTCTGCTAAATTAACCCATAAACTGAAGTAATTGTAAATATTCATGGTCCTCTTTTACTCAAATTTAACTAATAGATGTCAATAAACATTCATGATTTAGGTGAACAGATAATCCATGAATCATGTCATCAACAGACTTGTTAACACCCATCATCTCTCCACCCATATTAGTATCAAATGCAAATAGTAGAAAAAAGCTCATTTAAAAGCTCCCTCTAAAATCATTGACTTACTGACTCACCTCATATATTTACCCGTAACAACAAGTTATAATCAGGATCTGTTTTTCTACTGGAGACACACACACTTTCTCACCTCCCAAACCCAGACGCAGGGAACACCTGCTTTTATACTGTAACCATATCTGCTCTTTTCTACATTGTCTCTTCCATTGTCCTACACATGACTCTTAAGATGAACTGAAAAGAGAGATGGAGTGAGAGAGACAGACAAAGCTGTGACTGACCCAGTACCTCACAAAAGAAAAACCATCTACCCTCTTTATTATGGTCCCTCTTTCTTCTCCATCTTATCTTACATTTGAGTACAGATATTCATGCTCTCTCTATGAGTGAGAAGAAAGTGAATCTTATGGGAGGTGAAATCCTATCTGTGGTTGTTACCGAGGGGCAAACAAGGCTGAACAGTTATCTACAGACATGTTGTTGCACTCTCAGGTCTTATATGATCATTTGTTGACTGCTAACTAGTTGTGGGATAAAGGTTTCAGGGATTAAATTGATTGCTGTGGGTTTTTGTATCTTGGTTTGGCGCCCAGTTGTGTTTTAACATGGAGGGACGACTTGGTGAGCAGTGTGCCCCCTGTCACACCCCACCCTGTCTCACACCCCACCCTGTCTCACACACCAACATGTCTCACACCACACCCTGTCTCACACCCCACCCTGTCTCACACCCCACCCTGTCTCACACCCCAACCTGTCTCATACCCCACCCTGTCTCACACCCCACCCTGTATCAGCCCCCACCCTGTCTCATACCCCACCCTGTCTCACACCCCACCCTGTCTCACACCCCACCCTGTCTCACACCCCACCCTGTCCTGTCTGAACATGTCCATCTGAGGTCCCAGATGAGAGGTCTGCTCTGAGGTCCCAGATGAGAGGTCTGCTCTGAGGTCCCAGATGAAAGGTCTACTCTGAGGTCCCAGATGAGAGGTCTACTCTGAGGTCCCAGATGAGAGGTCTACTCTGAGGTCCCAGATGAGAGGTCTACTCTGAGGTCCCAGATCAGAGGTCTGCTCTGAGGTCCCAGATGAGAGGTCTACTCTGAGGTCCCAGATGAAAGGTCTGCTCTGAGGTCCCAGATGAGAGGTCTGCTCTGAGGTCCCAGAGCTTCAAACACAGGATGGAAGGTGATAGGGTTTTGTTTTTTCCCCACAGAATGTGACCTGATTTGACAACAGGATGTGTGTGTGTGTGTGTGTGCTCATGAGTGTGTGTGTGCTCATGTTTACAGGACTGGAGCTGTGAGACGTGTGACTGCAGATGCAACACAGAGTCCATGACTTACCGTGGTACTCTGGGTGTTACTATGGCAACACTGTAATGGCCCTCTGACAGAGGGGTCAGTAACAGGAGGGTGTGTGTGTGTGTGTGTGTGCACGTCTGGACTTTGAATAAAGGTGCACTTTGTTAGGGATTCTCAATCCTGTACTGTTGTGGTGAGACTCATTTTTCAGTGGATGAAAGCTGCTGATCTGGGTGGTGATGACATGTGATGATGATGTGATGATGTGATGATGACATGACATTGCAGTGACACAGGGCATCACACAGTCTAATGTCTCAGTTTAGAGGAGCCAGACTTCACTTAGGACACTGCTGCTCTCCTACTACCTGGTTAGCATAGCCTTCAGATAACCATGCCCTCTGCTAGCATGCTGCTCTCCCTGAGTGTGTGTCTCACCCTGGATCTTGTACCAGCCAGCTGTGAGTATTCAACTGGTTCATACATTGAAAGAAGGATCACTTTGTTTGGGTTCTGACTTACGTAATAGTGTTTATATTAGGCTAGTACATTACAGACTAATACATTACATTAGGCTAGTACATTACAGACTAATACATTACATTAGGCTAGTACACTACAGACTAATACATTACATTAGGCTAGTACACTACAGACTAATACATTACATTAGGCTAGTACACTACAGACTAATACATTACATTAGGCTAGTACACTACAGACTAATACATTACATTAGGCTAGTACACTACAGACTAATACATTACATTAGGCTAGTACACTCTTGCATTTACTACTACTGTAGGTCATTGACATTCCATGCTGGCTTGCAGTAGTTACTTTATACTAATATTTTGCTGTAATAGGTAGACTTTTGAAAGCTTCAATGCAGTCATGAGCGGAAGGTTGTGAGATCGAGCCCCGGCTGTGGCTATATGACGTTGTGTCCTTGGGCAAGGCACTGCACCCTATTTGCCTCAGGGAGAATGTCCCTGTACTTACTGTAAGTCGCTTTGGATGAAAGCGTCTGCTAAATGTAAATGTATGCTGTAAGAACATATTTTTGTTGGAGGTTTTATTGGAATTCACTTATTTAGTTTCAAAAGCATATTCAGCTCAAAAGAAACACCACCCAAAGCTTCCAATCCTTTACTACACACTTATTCTCTCCCTCCTTCCATGCAGGCCAGCCTCTGGGACAGAGAGGCCAGACTCTGGGACAGAGAGGCCAGCCTCTGGGACAGAGAGGCCAGCCTCTGGGACAGAGAGGCCAGCCTCTGGGACAGAGAGGCCAGCCTCTGGGACAGAGAGGCCAGCCTCTGGGACAGAGAGGCCAGCCTCTGGGACAGAGAGGCCAGCCTCTGGGACAGGGGCGAGTGGTTGGAGGACATCCCTCTGCTCCACACTCCCTGAGATACATGGTGTCACTACAGAGCTCCCAGGGACAGCATTTCTGCGGAGGCTCGCTGGTCCACAAGTACTGGGTGTTGACTGCTGCTCACTGCAACATCCGGTATGTCTGCTACTCAGTACATACAGGAGCACAAGAGAGGGTGGTGAGGATCACTGTTTTAAACTGGCCTAAACTCCAACTGTGTTGTGGAGTGTGTTACAGGTGGCCTTACTGTGTTGTGGAGTGTGTTACAGGTGTTACAGGTGGCCTTACTGTGTTGTGGAGTGTGTTACAGGTGTTACAGGTGGCCTTACTGTGTTGTGGAGTGTGTTACAGGCGTTACAAGTGGCCTTACTGTGTTGTGGAGTGTGTTACAGGTGTTACCGGTGGCCTTACTGTGTTGTGGAGTGTGTTACAGGCGTTACAAGTGGCCTTACTGTGTTGTGGAGTGTGTTACAGGTGTTACAGGTGGCCTTACTGTGTTGTGGAGTGTGTTACAGGTGTTACAGGTGGCCTTACTGTGTTGGGGAGTGTGTTACAGGCGTTACAAGTGGCCTTACTGTGTTGTGGAGTGTGTTACAGGTGTTACATGTGGCCTTACTGTGTTGTGGAGTGTGTTACAGGCATTACAAGTGGCCTTACTGTGTTGTGGAGTGTGTTACAGGTGTTACAGGTGACCTTACTCTGTTGTGGAGTGTGTTACAGGTGTTACAGGTGACCTTACTGCGTTGTGGAGTGTGTTACAGGTGTTACAGGTGGCCTTACTGTGTTGTGGAGTGTGTTACAGGTGTTACAGGTGGCCTTACTGTGTTGTGGAGTGTGTTACAGGTGTTACAGGTGACCTTACTGTGTTGTGGAGTGTGTTACAGGTGTTACAGGTGGCCTTACTGTGTTGTGGAGTGTGTTACAGGTGTTACAAGTGGCCTTACTGTGTTGTGGAGTGTGTTACAGGTGTTACAGGTGGCCTTACTGTGTTGTGGAGTGTGTTACAGGTGTTACAGGTGACCTTACTGTGTTGTGGAGTGTGTTACAGGTGTTACAGGTGGCCTTACTGTGTTGTGGAGTGTGTTACAGGTGTTACAAGTGGCCTTACTGTGTTGTGGAGTGTGTTACAGGTGTTACAGGTGGCCTCACTGTGTTGTGGAGTGTGTTACAGGCATTACAAGTGGCCTTACTGTGTTGTGGAGTGTGTTACAGGTGTTACAGGTGACCTTACTGTGTTGTGGAGTGTGTTACAGGTGTTACAGGTGACCTTACTGCGTTGTGGAGTGTGTTACAGGTGTTACAGGTGGCCTTACTGTGTTGTGGAGTGTGTTGCAGGTGTTACAGGTGGCCTTACTGTGTTGTGGAGTGTGTTACAGGTTTTACAGTTGGCCTCACTGTGTTGTGGAGTGTGTTACAGGTTTTACAGTTGGCCTCACTGTGTTGTGGAGTGTGTCACAGGTGTTACAGGTGACCTTACTCTGTTGTGGAGTGTGTTACAGGTGGCCTTACTGTGTTGTGGAGTGTGTCACAGGTGTTACAGGTGACCTTACTGTGTTGTGGAGTGTGTTACAGGAAGCAGAATACAGATACTATCAATGTTCATCTGCTCTCACACAAGGCCCCATTGTGCCCCATTAGATACACACAAACACGCACACACTTGTCCTGCTTCTCTACTGGGGGAGGGGGGGGTTACTATTTTGTAACTATTAAGTAACAGACCGTTACTATTTTGAGGTACAAACATTTGTCAGTGTTACCTGGTGCTGCTGTGTGCTCAGGCCAGAGCAGATGCTGGTGGTGGCAGCAGACGACACTCTGGGCAGCTACCAGGGAACTGAGCAGTATTCTAAAGCCCAAACACTCATCCCTCACCCACTGTACAACCAGACCAACAACAACGCAGACATCATGCTCATCAAGGTACCTAACAACACAGTACTGCCACTACACACATGAGTAAATAGTATGTTAGTAACTACACACATGAGTAAATAGTATGTTAGTAACTACACACATGAGTAAGTAATATGACACTACTAACACATGAGTAAGTGTCTAGCTGTTAAACCCATATGAATTCCTCCTGTAAATGAACCAGCTTGTTGACTGAAGTGATGAAATAATCTGTGTGCTTCCTTACAGCTGCGAGTGCCAATGGTGCTGAACAGGTTAGTGTCCTTGGCCCCCCTCCCCCGGCAGGACGCAGGTGTGGCAGCGGGGAAAGTGTGTCGGGTGTCTGGGTGGGGCTCCACCAACCTGAGGGGTGGCCATACACCCCCCACCCTCCAAACTGTTAAGCTGCCCATCGTCTCCACGGCTGCATGTAACAGCAGTGACTCTTTTAACGGGAGCATCACAGCTAACATGATCTGTGCTGGTTCCAGTTCTGGAGGTCGCGATGCCTGCAAGGTACTGAGCTGGACACACACTGGGCCTTCTGCTTGGCCCACACATATCAGCAGGACATGGATCCTAAACTAAGCACTTCTATGAAGGAAATACCTAATTTTGGATTCCCTAAGTGTTGTGTGTCTTGATTTGATTGTGGTTCAACCTTGGGCATGGTGATTGAGGGATGGGCGGGGCCTTGTCATTCCAGGGAGACTCTGGAGGACCACTGGTGTGTGAGGGGCGTGTTTTTGGCGTGGTGTCCTGGGGCAACGGCTGTGGAGATGGCAGGTTCCCAGGAGTCTACACTGCGGTGTCAAAGTTCCGCCGCTGGATTGACAGAACCATCTACAGCCAGTACACACGCTGCATGAAGTATTAATGTACTCCACACACACACACAAACATCACCTCCAATCAGTTTTCAACCACTCCAGTAGTTTACTTTACGGGTAATTTTCTTTTCAACCTTTCAAAACTTACAGTGAAAGTAGAGGAGATAGGAGAGGAGAACAGACACCTAAAAGAGAGCAAAGTAGAGTCCAGTAGTGTCCAGTATAGTACAGCAGAGTATAGCAGAGTACAGCAGAGTACAGTAGAGTCCAGTAGAGTCCAGTATAGTACAGCAGAGTACAGTAGAGAACAGCAGAGTCCAGTAGAGTCCAGTAGTGTCCAGTATAGTACAGCAGAGTACAGCAGAGTACAGTAAAGTACAGTAGGGTACAGTAGAGTACAGCAGAGTACAGCAGAGTCTAGTAGATTCCAACAGAGTACAGTAAAGTACAGTAGGGTACAGTAGAGTACAGCAGAGTACAGTAGAGTACAGCAGAGTCCAGCAGAGTCCAGCAGAGTACAGCAGAGTACAGTAGAGTACAGCTGAGTCCTCATCAAATACTCATCAATAATGCAAACTGCTAACCCTAACTTTTTTCACAGAGTAAAAGCAGAGGTCATTTTTGACTACAGAGAAAGACAACTTTACTTTGTTTAATATATTTCAAAATGTTCCTATAGCAACTTCAGTATTTACCTGCTCGAAGTTAATGTTCTTTTTATAGGCTTGAAATATTTATAGTAATAAATTGTCAAATTTCTTTGTGAATTTCTGCTTGGTTCTAAACTGAAAAGATGATTAGAATGACCCGCCACTATGTTTAACACACACACAATGAGACATTTAGATTGTGTGTGCTTGATTTAACTCAGACAAAACTAAATAAGAGATAACATGCAAAAAAAATCTGTTGTAAAGGTGTTACGCAGTAGTGCTACATTGATATAGAAAGTGTTGTAAGTGTGGGAGAGCGAGGGAGAAAGTGAGAGAAGGAGAGAGGAAGAAAGAGAGATAAGGAGAGTGGGAGAGAGGGAGAAAGAGCGAGAAGGACAGAGAGTGGGCGAGAGAGGGAAAGAAAGAGAGCGAGTGGGAGAGAGAGGGAGCTACAAATAAAGAATGGCAGAGAGAAGAAAAGAGGAAAAGAGAGGGAATGAATAAAAGAGAAAGAGGGATGGATGGCCTGTTCCTGTACTCCTGCAGTTCTGTGGGGACAGGGTGTGTCCCAGCTGTACCTCAGGTGAGAAAAGGGGCGTGGCCACACTGTACAGGTGTCTCGTTTCATCATCTTTGACGTGGCCCAGTAAGAAGATCTCTGGAGACAGAGACTGTGAGAAACTATATTTACGGATGAACACCTGATCTGTCATGTAAAGCACATCATGCTACACCTGCTCCTCCACATCATGCTACACCTGCTCCTCCACATCATGCTACACCTGCTCCTCCACATCATGCTACACCTGCTCCTCCACATCATGCTACACCTGCTCCTCCACATCATGCTACACCTGCTCCTCCACATCATGCTACACCTGCTCCTCCACATCATGCTACACCTGCTCCTCCACATCATGCTACACCTGCTCCTCCACATCATGCTACACCTGCTCCTCCACATCATGCTACACCTGCTCCTCCACATCATGCTACACCTGCTCCTCCACATCATGCTACACCTGCTCCTCCACTAAGAAGGGGCCATAACAAGTAGACAGGGTCTGATCTCTGTAACAGCTTCAGCTCAGATCTTTAACTAAAGAGTTGTTCCTGCAGGGATCTGATGGAAGCATTTCCCATCTAGACACGCCCTGTCCTGTGTGGCTTGGCTGCAGTGGGCGGGGTCTCATCTAGACACGCCCTGTCCTGTGTGGCTGGGCTGCAGTGGGCGGGGTCTCATCTAGACACGCCCTGTCCTGTGTGGCTGGGCTGCAGTGGGCGGGGTCTCATCTAGACAAGCACTGTCCTCATTCTGTTTCCTCTCAGCCTGGAGTCATACTATTCTGATTTGACTCAGCCTGGAGTCATACTATTCTGATTTGACTCAGCATGGAGTCATACTATTCTGATTTGACTCAGCCTGGAGTCATACTATTCTGATTTGACTCAGCCTGGAGTCATACTATTCTGATTTGACTCAGCCTGGAGTCATACTATTCTGATTTGACTCAGCATGGAGTCATACTATTCTGATTTGACTCAGCCTGGAGTCATACTATTCTGATTTGACTCAGCATGGAGTCATACTATTCTGATTTGACTCAGCCTGGAGTCATACTATTCTGATTTGACTCAGCCTGGAGTCATACTATTCTGATTTGACTCAGCCTGGAGTCATACTATTCTGATTTGACTCAGCCTGGAGTCATACTATTCTGATTTGACTCAGCCTGGAGTCATACTATTCTGATTTGACTCAGCCTGGAGTCATACTATTCTGATTTGACTCAGCATGGAGTCATACTATTCTGATTTGACTCAACCTGGAGAGAGATTTTCTTTCTTCTTTTTAAAAAACTGTTGTTGATAACAAGTTCACGTTTAAATTGGCTTGGGAATTCGCTGGTGTCTCAAATGAGTCATGATGTCATAACCTGAGAAAATACTGCCATCATCTGGCAACATGTCATGCGTGTTCTAATGGTCCATGGAATCAGAATCTTTTTTATTCGCTATGCAAGATATACAAACACAGAATTGACTATGTTCTTCATGCTTCATGCTCTTCATGGCTTCTCAGAGGAGAAGTCAGGACTATACCATGTTTCCTATATCACAAAACCTTATTTCCATCAAGAGATATATTTAGTTAGAAATAAATTCTGATTTTGGATCCGCCAATTTCATTTTGGCCATTCCCAGCCGAAATATTCCAGCCTTTTTTATCCATTTGTAGAAATGTTAATGGTTAGAAATATCCCCCATCCCGGTGAGTGGAATATCCCGCCAGCGTGAGGACAACTGGCTGTTTCTCTGGGCTGCACGAGGCCCTGGCTAGCCCGCGTGACGCGCTCCCTCCCCTGGTCTCCCAGGTCTCCCTCCCCTGGTCTCCCTCCCCTGGTCTCCCAGGTCTCCCTCCCCTGGTCTCCCAGGTCTCCCTCCCCAGGTCTCCCTGGTCTCCCAGGTCTCCCTCCCCTGGTCTCCCAGGTCTCCCTCCCCTGGTCTCCCTCCCCTGGTCTCCCAGGTCTCCCTCCCCTGGTCTCCCAGGTCTCCCTCCCCTGGTCTCCCTCCCCTGGTCTCCCTCCCCAGGTCTCCCTCCCCTGGTCTCCCTCCCCAGGTCTCCCTCCCTAGGTCTCCCAGGTCTCCCTCCCCTGGTCTCCCTCCCCTGGTCTCCCTGGTCTCCAGGTTTTGCATCGCTCCCCTGGTCTCCCTCCCCAGGTCTTCCTGTTTTGCATCGCTCCCTCCCCTGGTCTCCCTCCCCTGGTCTCCCTCCCCTGGTCTCCCTCCCCAGGTCTCCCTCCCCAGGTCTCCCTGGTCTCCAGGTTTTGCATCGCTCCCCTGGTCTCCATGTTTTGCATCGCTCCCATATTTGCATTTCTCACTCGGATTTTCCAGCCTCTCGAGACCAGCGGGAACATCAAGGCTACATGCGACTTTATTTCCAAAGAAATGCGCACGGAAACCTTTGGACATTTTGAATAATGTTGCCACTTCTTGGCGAAGGAGGAAATTGAGGAAATTCTTTTAAATCTTGGTTTGTTGCATCAAATTGAGACACGTGACTTCGAGGTAAACAGAAAGCGCGCGCTAGATCGTGTCAGCACGTTTCATTGTTTTTCTCTGGTTTATTTACCACATTAAACACCTGGTTTATAACCCTGGTTTATATAACCCTAACCCTGGTTTATATAACCCTATCCCTTTAGGTCTAGACGTCGATACATCTATTTTCCTTTGTGCGCCTTGGTAATAATGTCGGAAGTTCTGCCTTTCAACGAAGAAAAAAGGAGTCATTATGGAAATGAGGGATCAGAGGAACACCTTTCATTCACCTGTCGACTTCAAGACACGAACAACTTCTTCAGTGGATCTCAGAATGGAAAACGGCCGCCGAAGCTCGGACAGATCGGCAGGAGCAAACGGGGTGACTATGCATGCTCATGTTGTCTGTATGGACCATGTTGATGTAGGACCATTTAGATGAAACCTGCACCTTGACACAGCCTAACACAGCCTAACGCAGCCTAACACAGCATAACGCAGCCTAACACAGCATAACGCAGCCTAACACAGCTAGACCAAATCTGTGTTTTTGATCATCTGTATCCACTTCATGCACCAATTCTATTCGCATTGCAACATACATTGAATGCGCAGTGCGCGCGTGCAACTGTCTCCAAATACAAGTCGTGCTGACGACCTCCCTGGAACAAACGCATGATTGTTGCAAATTAGTTCATGTCAGTCTATGAATATGATTTTTTTTAACTATTATTCAGCAACTTAAGATAGTTTGTGTGTGTGCGCACAGGTTTATCTGCATGTTTGAGTGTCCTGCATGACTAATGACACATCTCAAAGAATGGACCTGTATAACAGATATCTGTTCTGTTTGGTCCTTGTACAGAATTCCCCCCCCCCTACACACACACACACAGACACACACACATACACCTCCCCCCCACACACACACACACATACCCCCCTTCCACACATACAGCCCCCCTACACACACACACACATATACCCCCCCCCCACACACACACACATACACCCCTTCCACACATAGAGCCCCCCTACACACACACACACACACACACACATACACCCCTTCCAAACATACAGCCCCCCTCACACACACAGGCTTACCATGGCATCTATTCAAACCACAGTGTGAAAACTAACCTGCTAATTTGGCTCGGCTCTTTATGACCCTTAACACTTTTTCCTGCTGCTCACAGTTGTGATCGAGGACGAGAATGTCGACGACACACAGCAAAGTGGAACAGAGAAGACCCCTCCAGAGGCTTAAGCCATGACCACACACACACACACACCCGTCCTTAAACCATGACCCCCCCCCCACACACACACACACCTGTCCTTAAACCATGACCCCCCCCCACACACACACACCTGTCCTTAAACCATGACCCCCCCCCCGCAAACCTTTCCTTAAACCATGCCCCCCCCACACACACACCCTTCCTTAAACCATGCCCCCCCCACACACCCTTCCTTAAACCATGCCCCCCCCCCACACACACCCATCCTTAAACCATGACCCCCCCCCCCACCAACACACACCCTGAAAATACATTTTAATTTTTGTTCTCGATATTAACAGTTTTAATCCAAAGACACTGTATATAAGCACTTTCATGTGGCAGCAAGTACTTCAGGACCCCCTGGTTGTGCCAGTGACCTGGGGGAGCAGGAGGATGGAGGTGGCAGAGGGATACCTGGGTGGGAACCTCAACCACGGTGACTCCAAACACCTTCAAAGCACATGAAGACAGAGAAAGTAGTTCCTGCAGCGGAGGGAAACTAAACGTAGTCAGGGAGAAGACAGACAGGATATGAAATGTTCAATACTAAAGCACAAACTCTTTTTCTCTTTATCAATCAAACCATGTTACCATGTTTTTCTGACCTTCAGTTTGACGAGTGCAATTAAATACGACAACCAAGTTTGTAAATACTGAAACAGTAGCCCACATTTCCTGCACATGTGGAACACAGAAAAAAGGTCACAAGCCGTCTGTGTAGACAATATTTATTGATCCTTGGGATACATGTTTTTGCAGTGTTCAAGGTGTGTGTTTCTGAGAGTGTGTGTTTCTGAGAGTGTGTTTCTGAGAGTGTGTGTTTCTGAGAGTGTGTTTCTGAGAGTGTGTGTTTCTGAGAGTGTGTTTCTGAGAGTGTGTTTCTGAGAGTGTGTTTCTGAGAGTGTGTGTATTGTATGTATAGAATGAAAGAAGACTTTCCTTTTTTTACTCATAAATGTTGATGTTGCCTGAGTGTTTTGTTCCCATTCTGTAGAGTGGTTTCTATTCTGTGTCAGGATGGTTTCTATTCTGTGTCAGGATGGTTTCTATTCTGTGTCAGGATGGTTTCTATTCTGTGTCAGGATGGTTTCTATTCTGTGTCAGGATGGTTTCTATTCTGTGTCAGGATGGTTTCTATTCTGTCAGGATGGTTTCTATTCTGTGTCAGGATGGTTTCTATTCTGTCAGGATGGCTTCTATTCTCTGTCAGGATGGTTTCTATTCTCTGTCAGGATGGTTTCTATTCTCTGTCAGGATGGTTTCTATTCTCTGTCAGGATGGTTTCTATTCTGTGTCAGGGTGGTTTCTATTCTGTCAGGATGGTTTCTATTCTGTGTCAGGATGGTTTCTATTCTGTCAGGATGGTTTCTATTCTGTCAGGATGGTTTCTATTCTGTCAGGGTGGTTTCTATTCTGTGTCAGGATGATTTCTATTCTGTGTCAGGATGGTTTCTATTCTGTGTCAGAATGGTTTCTATTCTGTCAGGATGGTTTCTATTCTGTGTCAGGATGGTTTCTATTCTGTGTCAGGATGGTTTCTATTCTGTCAGGATGGTTTCTATTCTCTGTCAGGGTGGTTTCTATTCTGTCAGGATGGTTTCTATTCTGTGTCAGGATGGTTTCTATTCTGTGTCAGGATGGTTTCTATTCTGTGTCAGGATGGTTTCTATTCTGTGTCAGGATGGTTTCTATTCTGTGTCAGGATGGTTTCTATTCTGTGTCAGGATGGTTTCTATTCTGTGTCAGGATGGTTTCTATTCTGTGTCAGGATGGTTTCTATTCTGTCAGGATGGTTTCTATTCTGTGTCAGGATGGTTTCTATTCTGTCAGGATGGCTTCTATTCTCTGTCAGGATGGTTTCTATTCTCTGTCAGGATGGTTTCTATTCTCTGTCAGGATGGTTTCTATTCTCTGTCAGGATGGTTTCTATTCTGTGTCAGGGTGGTTTCTATTCTGTCAGGATGGTTTCTATTCTGTGTCAGGATGGTTTCTATTCTGTCAGGATGGTTTCTATTCTGTCAGGATGGTTTCTATTCTGTCAGGGTGGTTTCTATTCTGTGTCAGGATGATTTCTATTCTGTGTCAGGATGGTTTCTATTCTGTGTCAGAATGGTTTCTATTCTGTCAGGATGGTTTCTATTCTGTGTCAGGATGGTTTCTATTCTGTGTCAGGATGGTTTCTATTCTGTCAGGATGGTTTCTATTCTCTGTCAGGGTGGTTTCTATTCTGTCAGGATGGTTTCTATTCTGTGTCAGGATGGTTTCTATTCTGTGTCAGGATGGTTTCTATTCTGTGTCAGGATGGTTTCTATTCTGTGTCAGGATGGTTTCTATTCTGTGTCAGGATGGTTTCTATTCTGTGTCAGGATGGTTTCTATTCTGTGTCAGGATGGTTTCTATTCTGTGTCAGGATGGTTTCTATTCTGTCAGGATGGTTTCTATTCTGTGTCAGGATGGTTTCTATTCTGTCAGGATGGCTTCTATTCTCTGTCAGGATGGTTTCTATTCTCTGTCAGGATGGTTTCTATTCTCTGTCAGGATGGTTTCTATTCTCTGTCAGGATGGTTTCTATTCTGTGTCAGGGTGGTTTCTATTCTGTCAGGATGGTTTCTATTCTGTGTCAGGATGGTTTCTATTCTGTCAGGATGGTTTCTATTCTGTCAGGATGGTTTCTATTCTGTCAGGGTGGTTTCTATTCTGTGTCAGGATGATTTCTATTCTGTGTCAGGATGGTTTCTATTCTGTGTCAGAATGGTTTCTATTCTGTCAGGATGGTTTCTATTCTGTGTCAGGATGGTTTCTATTCTGTGTCAGGATGGTTTCTATTCTGTCAGGATGGTTTCTATTCTCTGTCAGGGTGGTTTCTATTCTGTCAGGATGGTTTCTATTCTGTGTCAGGATGGTTTCTATTCTGTGTCAGGATGGTTTCTATTCTGTGTCAGGATGGTTTCTATTCTGTCAGGATGGTTTCTATTCTGTCAGGATGGTTTCTATTCTGTCAGGATGGTTTCTATTCTGTCAGGATGGTTTCTATTCTTTCAGGATGGTTTCTATTCTGTGTCAGGATGGTTTCTATTCTGTGTCAGGATGGTTTCTATTCTGTCAGGATGGTTTCTATTCTGTGTCAGGATGGTTTCTATTCTGTGTCAGGATGGTTTCTATTCTGTCAGGATGGTTTCTATTCTGTGTCAGGATGGTTTCTATTCTGTCAGGATGGCTTCTATTCTCTGTCAGGATGGTTTCTATTCTCTGTCAGGATGGTTTCTATTCTCTGTCAGGATGGTTTCTATTCTCTGTCAGGATGGTTTCTATTCTGTGTCAGGATGGTTTCTATTCTGTGTCAGGATGGTTTCTATTCTGTGTCAGGATGGTTTCTATTCTGTGTCAGGATGGTTTCTATTCTGTGTCAGGATGGTTTCTATTCTGTGTCAGGATGGTTTCTATTCTGTGTCAGGATGGTTTCTATTCTGTGTCAGGATGGTTTCTATTCTGTCAGGATGGTTTCTATTCTGTGTCAGGATGGTTTCTATTCTGTCAGGATGGCTTCTATTCTCTGTCAGGATGGTTTCTATTCTCTGTCAGGATGGTTTCTATTCTCTGTCAGGATGGTTTCTATTCTCTGTCAGGATGGTTTCTATTCTGTGTCAGGGTGGTTTCTATTCTGTCAGGATGGTTTCTATTCTGTGTCAGGATGGTTTCTATTCTGTCAGGATGGTTTCTATTCTGTCAGGATGGTTTCTATTCTGTCAGGGTGGTTTCTATTCTGTGTCAGGATGATTTCTATTCTGTGTCAGGATGGTTTCTATTCTGTGTCAGAATGGTTTCTATTCTGTCAGGATGGTTTCTATTCTGTGTCAGGATGGTTTCTATTCTGTGTCAGGATGGTTTCTATTCTGTCAGGATGGTTTCTATTCTCTGTCAGGGTGGTTTCTATTCTGTCAGGATGGTTTCTATTCTGTGTCAGGATGGTTTCTATTCTGTGTCAGGATGGTTTCTATTCTGTGTCAGGATGGTTTCTATTCTGTGTCAGGATGGTTTCTATTCTGTGTCAGGATGGTTTCTATTCTGTGTCAGGATGGTTTCTATTCTGTGTCAGGATGGTTTCTATTCTGTGTCAGGATGGTTTCTATTCTGTCAGGATGGTTTCTATTCTGTGTCAGGATGGTTTCTATTCTGTCAGGATGGCTTCTATTCTCTGTCAGGATGGTTTCTATTCTCTGTCAGGATGGTTTCTATTCTCTGTCAGGATGGTTTCTATTCTCTGTCAGGATGGTTTCTATTCTGTGTCAGGGTGGTTTCTATTCTGTCAGGATGGTTTCTATTCTGTGTCAGGATGGTTTCTATTCTGTCAGGATGGTTTCTATTCTGTCAGGATGGTTTCTATTCTGTCAGGGTGGTTTCTATTCTGTGTCAGGATGATTTCTATTCTGTGTCAGGATGGTTTCTATTCTGTGTCAGAATGGTTTCTATTCTGTCAGGATGGTTTCTATTCTGTGTCAGGATGGTTTCTATTCTGTGTCAGGATGGTTTCTATTCTGTCAGGATGGTTTCTATTCTCTGTCAGGGTGGTTTCTATTCTGTCAGGATGGTTTCTATTCTGTGTCAGGATGGTTTCTATTCTGTGTCAGGATGGTTTCTATTCTGTGTCAGGATGGTTTCTATTCTGTCAGGATGGTTTCTATTCTGTCAGGATGGTTTCTATTCTGTCAGGATGGTTTCTATTCTGTCAGGATGGTTTCTATTCTTTCAGGATGGTTTCTATTCTGTGTCAGGATGGTTTCTATTCTGTGTCAGGATGGTTTCTATTCTGTCAGGATGGTTTCTATTCTGTGTCAGGATGGTTTCTATTCTGTGTCAGGATGGTTTCTATTCTGTCAGGATGGTTTCTATTCTGTGTCAGGATGGTTTCTATTCTGTCAGGATGGCTTCTATTCTCTGTCAGGATGGTTTCTATTCTCTGTCAGGATGGTTTCTATTCTCTGTCAGGATGGTTTCTATTCTCTGTCAGGATGGTTTCTATTCTGTGTCAGGGTGGTTTCTATTCTGTCAGGATGGTTTCTATTCTGTGTCAGGATGGTTTCTATTCTGTCAGGATGGTTTCTATTCTGTGTCAGGATGGTTTCTATTCTGTGTCAGGATGGTTTCTATTCTGTGTCAGGATGGTTTCTATTCTGTGTCAGGATGGTTTCTATTCTGTGTCAGGATGGTTTCTATTCTGTCAGGATGGTTTCTATTCTGTGTCAGGATGGTTTCTATTCTGTCAGGATGGCTTCTATTCTCTGTCAGGATGGTTTCTATTCTCTGTCAGGATGGTTTCTATTCTCTGTCAGGATGGTTTCTATTCTCTGTCAGGATGGTTTCTATTCTGTGTCAGGGTGGTTTCTATTCTGTCAGGATGGTTTCTATTCTGTGTCAGGATGGTTTCTATTCTGTCAGGATGGTTTCTATTCTGTCAGGATGGTTTCTATTCTGTCAGGGTGGTTTCTATTCTGTGTCAGGATGATTTCTATTCTGTGTCAGGATGGTTTCTATTCTGTGTCAGAATGGTTTCTATTCTGTCAGGATGGTTTCTATTCTGTGTCAGGATGGTTTCTATTCTGTGTCAGGATGGTTTCTATTCTGTCAGGATGGTTTCTATTCTCTGTCAGGGTGGTTTCTATTCTGTCAGGATGGTTTCTATTCTGTGTCAGGATGGTTTCTATTCTGTGTCAGGATGGTTTCTATTCTGTGTCAGGATGGTTTCTATTCTGTCAGGATGGTTTCTATTCTGTCAGGATGGTTTCTATTCTGTCAGGATGGTTTCTATTCTGTCAGGATGGTTTCTATTCTTTCAGGATGGTTTCTATTCTGTGTCAGGATGGTTTCTATTCTGTGTCAGGATGGTTTCTATTCTGTCAGGATGGTTTCTATTCTGTGTCAGGATGGTTTCTATTCTGTCAGGATGGTTTCTATTCTGTCAGGATGGTTTCTATTCTGTGTCAGGGTGGTTTCTATTCTGTGTCAGGATAATAAGCTTCCAAGGCTCAGGCCTGGACTCAAACTGTAAACGCCCTGTTGATAAAACGATTTATATTGCATTATGTATTATTGTGTGTGCCAAATATCATGGGGAGATAAACCTGCACCTTGCTCTTTTGTGTTATCAGTTACTGTACACTTTGTTTTGGGGGCTTTGCCATTTTTCAGGGTTCTTTCTGAACACACGAAGGTACTAGCTCATGCATGCACAGCAAAGCGCTCTGGAAACCTTTTGTTTCAAACACCTCGTCTACAGCTTTGAATGACAAAGCTTGAGATCAGTCTTAATACTGAGTACTGTACCTAGTCACTGATTTGTACAGTAGCCTAATATCTTGTAATAAAGATTCTGAAGATGTTATTTGATCTTGGTCGTTATGGTCCAAACTACAGTCTGCAGTCTGCTGAGGTCTCTGAAATGCGGAGAAAAAAAACCCTGAAGTGAAACACAATATGTTCATGGCCAGATATCGAGTGGACAAAATGCAGAAATAAGTGTTGGCTCTCGCCAGCAGTCCTTCATAGTTGATGTGATGGTATGTATGTAAACCTCCTTCTCTGACATCTCACTCTTCAGGCTCACAAAGCATCTTCCACAAAGACAAAGGAGCCTAAACCTGTGAAGCTCCAAATCTCAGCCCTTTTCTTCTTCTTCTCTCTTTAACTTTACGCTGCATCCTGACCTCCTGCCCAGAGAAGCATGATGAGACCTGACTTCTGCTCTGGAAACTGAATGATTCATGTTCTTTGACGAGGCTCTGGGAGAGTGAGATACTGAGATACCAGGAACATTCTCCCTAGTCCTGTACTTCCTGTAGATACCAGGAACATTCTCCCTAGTCCTGTACTTCCTGTAGATACCAGGAACACTCTCTGTAGTCCCTCTCTCCTCCTCTCCTGTCCCTCTATCTCCCTCTCTCCTCCTCTCCTCCTCTCCTGTCCATCTATCTCCCTCTCTCCTCCTCTCCTGTCCATCTATCTCCCTCTCTCCTCCTCTCCTGTCCATCTATCTCCCTCTCCTCCTCTCCTGTCCATCTATCTCCCTCTCTCCTCCTCTCCTGTCCATCTATCTCCCTCTCTCCTCCTCTCCTCTCCTCCTCTCCTGTCCCTCTATCTCCCTCTCTCCTCCTCTCCTGTCCCTCTATCTCCCTCTCTCCTCCTCTCCTCCTCTCCTGTCCATCTATCTCCCTCTCTCCTCCTCTCCTCTCCTCCTCTCCTGTCCCTCTATCTCCCTCTCTCCTCCTCTCCTGTCCCTCTATCTCCCTCTCTCCTCCTCTCCTCCTCTCCTGTCCATCTATCTCCCTCTCTCCTCCTCTCCTCTCCTCCTCTCCTGTCCCTCTATCTCCCTCTCTCCTCTCCTGTCCCTCTATCTCCCTCTCTCCTCCTCTCTGTCCGGTCTTGAAGACATGAAAGAGGCCGTCTGGGCTTGCTGCCATGGTAACGGATGCACCTTGTGTTCAGCAGACGCTTCAGTGCAGCACTGCCTTCTTACCACCATCTGGATCTGGACTGACTCCTTCTGTCCTGTATGTCTGTTAAACAACCCTCACCCTCTCCCCTCACCCTCTCCCCTCACCCTCTCCCCTCACCCTCTCCCCTCACCTTCTCCCCTCACCTTCTCCACTCACCCCTCACCTTCTCCCCTCACCCTCTCCCCTCACCTTCTCCACTCACCCCTCACCCTCACCCCTCACCCTCTCCCCCCACTCCCTCTCCACTGTCGATATCCATACCCCACAGTTCCAGCACACTGCTCTGAGCAGTGTTGTTGGTGGGAGTGGCTGGTATTGTATCTGTTCTTTAACAAGTCTTTTTTCTTTAATGGCCCACCTCTTTATTCTTCTCCTCATCTCAATCCCTCATTTACCTCCCCTTCACACCCACCTCCCTCTTCACTGCCACTATTATTTGCTCCTTAGTGGATAACTTCCATCTATGACAGAGATCTACCAGTGAATAGCTTTAACGTCTAGGAGGAATGGATGGATGATATGATTGAGCTTATTTAAAGGGTTGGGCTGAGATCCTCTGTCCTGGCATGGTGAGGTCCTCAGAGAGAGAAGGAGAGAAAGTGATGAAGAAACAGATGGAGGGAGAGACTGGAAGAGACAAGACATGGAGGGAGAGACTGGAAGAGACAAGACATGGAGGGAGAGACTGGAAGAGACAAGACATGGAGGGAGAGACTGGAAGAGACAAGACATGGAGGGAGAGACTGGAAGAGACAAGACATGGAAGGAGAGACTGGAAGAGATAAGACATGGAGGGAGAGACTGGAAGAGATAAGACATGGAGGGAGAGACTGGAAGAGACAAGACATGGAGGGAGAGACTGTAAGAGACAAGACATGGAGGGAGAGACTGGAAGAGATAAGACATGGAGGGAGAGACTGGAAGAGACAAGACATGGAGGGAGAGACTGTAAGAGACAAGACATGCAGGGAGAGACTGTAAGAGACAAGACATGGAGGGAGAGACTGGAAGAGAGATTGAGAGATGTAGACAGATATAGAGGGAGAGGGGGGAGGGAGAGGGAGGGAGGGAGAGGGGAGAGGGAGGGAGGGAGAGGGGAGAGGGAGAGGGAGGGAGGGAGGGAGAGGGGGGAGGGGGAGGGAGGGAGAGGGGAGAGGGAGAGGGAGAGGGAGGGAGGGAGAGGGGAGAGGGAGAGGGAGGGAGGGAGGGAGAGGGGGGAGGGGGAGGGAGGGAGAGGGGAGAGGGAGAGGGAGAGGGAGGGAGGGAGAGGGGAGAGGGAGAGGGAGGGAGGGAGGGAGGGAGAGGGGGGAGGGGGAGGGAGGGAGAGGGGAGAGGGAGAGGGAGGGAGGGAGAGGGGGGAGGGAGGGAGGGAGGGAGAGGGGGGGGGAGGGAGAGGGATCCAGACTCAATGAGAGGGAAAGAAACTGTTCAGACCCACCGCATGGTTGTCATGGCAACCGTTCTCTGCTCATGCCGGCTTTGTTGCTGTGAAGTCTGGGAGGGAGAAGAGTGTTTTGGTGCAGTGTCATCATCACAGGAGCTGGTGGAAACCAACTTCTAGACTCTTCTACTGTTAAGCATTATCTTATTGGAGTTACTGTAATATACATTAATATGTGTATTAACATGTGTATTCATATGTGTATTCATATGTGTATTCATATGTGGTGTATGTATTCATATGTGTAATTCAGCTGTAACTGAATTGCTAGAGAGTTAGTAAGTTTCTTTTCTGCTGATGGTTTGACTTGTTGATGTAAATTGAGATAAAAATCTCTCCTCTAGGAGACTGCCTCTAGGACAGACTGCTTCTAGGAGACTGCCTCTAGGACAGACTTCCTCTAGGAGACTGCTTCTAGGACAGACTTCCTCTATGAGACTGCCTCTAGGAGACTGCCTCTAGGACAGACTGCCTCTAGGACAGACTGCCTCTAGGACAGACTACCACTAGGACAGACTACCTTTAGAAAAGACTGCCTCAAGTCTCAAGGACAGACTGCCTCTAGGACAATCAGCCTCTAGGAAACAGCCTCTAGGACAGACTGCCTCTAGGACAGACTACCTCTAGGACAGACTGCCTCTAGGAGACTGCCTCTAGGACAGACTGCCTCTAGGACAAACTGCCTCTAGGAGACTGCCTCTAGGACAGACTACCTCTAGGAGACTGCCTTTAGGACAGACTGCCTCTAGGAGACTGCCTCTAGGACAGACTGCCTCTAGGAAACTGCTTCTAGGACAGACTGCCTCTAGGAGACTGCCTCTAGGACAGACTGCCTCTAAGACAAACCGCCTCTAGGACAGACTGCCTCTAGGACAGACTGCCTCTAGGAGACTGCCTCTAGGACAGACTGCTTTTAGGACAGACTTCCTCTAGGACAGACTTCCTCTATGAGACTGCTTCTAGGAGACTGCCTCTAGGACAGACTGCTTCTAGGAGACTGCCTCTAGGACAGACTGCCTCTAAGACAAACTGCCTCTAGGACAGACTGCCTCTAGGAGACTGCCTCTAGGACAGACTACCACTAGGACAGACTACCTTTAGAAAATACTGCCTCTAGTCTCAAGGACAGACTGCCTCTAGGACAAACAGCCTCTAGGAGACAGCCTCTAGGACAGACTACCTCTAGGACAGACTGCCTCTAGGAGACTGCCTCTAGGACAGACTGCCTCTAGGAGACTGACTCTAGGACAGACTGCCTCTAGGACAGCTTACTTCTATGAGACTACCTCTAGGAGACTGCCTCTAAACAGACTGCCTCTAGAAGACAGCCTTCAGGACATACACAGCCTCCATACATTCTCCCTCCAGCCTCCCTTGTGCATGGAGATCATTTTCCAAACAGAACAAAATGGAGGCTGGTGTCTCCATAGCCCCTGCGGGGGCTTCCAAGCGAGATGGCATGTAACTGTGTACGTTTGCATCCTGAATAAAATATGATGACCTAGATGGAAATCAGTCATTGGTCACTTAATTTGTCCTACATGCGTGATTGGCTCACGTCCAAACACAACAATGTACCATCCAATGAGGCGTGATAAAAGATGGTCATGAATGTCAGTGAATGGCTGATTCAATCATCTGCTGCTGTCCCCCTGGAGGACTGACAAAACGCTCTACTGTCACAACTGTTACTGTCCTTTTATTCTGGTGTGACACTGTGTCTCATGGTGATTCTGGTGTGACACTGTGTCTCATGGTGATTCTGGTGTGACACTGTGTCTCATGGTGATTCTGGTGTGACACTGTGTCTCATGGTGATTCTGGTGTGACACTGTGTCTCATGGTGATTCTGGTGTGACACTGTGTCTCATGGTGATTCTGGTGTGACACTATGTCTCATGGTGATTCTCTCTTCTGATTTAAAGCCATGGTTTCCACAGTGAGATGTGTTGCATGTCTTATGGTGGGATTATTCACCTCAAGAGGATATTCTGCTTAAATCTATGAAAGGACAATGATCAGATACAAAATACATTTCTGAATGCAGAGGTCTTGTTCTACCACTCACTGATGAAGACAGATCACGCATCAGTGTGCTGGCGAGAGAGAGAGAAAGAGAGTGTGAGAGAGAGTGAGAGAGAGACAGAGTGAGAGAGTGAGAGAGTGAGAGAGAGCGAGAGAGTGAGAGAGAGACAGAGACAGAGTGAGTGAGTGAGAGAGAGAGTGAGAGAGTGAGAGAGAGTGAGAGACAGAGAGTGAGAGAGAGAGAGAGAGAGAGAGAGGGGATAGAGAGAGAGAGAGAAAGAGTGTGAGCATGTGACTTAACCCAGCCCACATGTCTGCAGGTCTGATTAAACACAAACATGGTATTTTGTATCAACAATGTTCTGAGCCCTTCTACATTATTAATACTCTATTTGATTGACCGCATCAATAAATGATGAGGTAGGGCTGATCACAGGTGTTAAGGTAGGGCTGAACTCAGGTGTTAAGGTAGGGCTGAACTCAGGTGTTAAGGTAGGGCTGAACACAGGTGTTAAGGTAGGGCTGAACTCAGGTGTTAAGGTAGGGCTGAACTCAGGTGTTAAGGTAGGGCTGAACTCAGGTGTTAAGGTAGGGCTGAATTTAGGTGTTAAGGTAGGCCTGGACACAGGTGTTAAGGTAGGACTGATCACAGGTGTTAAGGTAGGGCTGAACACAGGTGTTAAGGTAGGGCTGAACACAGGTGTTAAGGTAGGCCTGAACTCAGGTGTTAAGGTAGGGCTGAACTCAGGTGTTAAGGTAGGGCTGAACTCAGGTGTTAAGGTAGGGCTGAATTTAGGTGTTAAGGTAGGCCTGGACACAGGTGTTAAGGTAGGGCTGAACACAGGTGTTAAGGTAGGGCTGAACACAGGTGTTAAGATAGGGCTGAACACAGGTGTTAAGGTAGGGCTGAACTCAGGTGTTAAGGTAGGGCTGAACACAGGTGTTAAGGTAGGGCTGAACTCAGGTGTTAAGGTAGGGCTGATCACAGGTGTTAAGGTAGGGCTGAACACAGGTGTTAAGGTAGGGCTGAACTCAGGTGTTAAGGTAGGGCTGAACACAGGTGTTAAGGTAGGGCTGAACACAGGTGTTAAGGTAGGGCTGAACTCAGGTGTTAAGGTAGGGCTGATCACAGGTGTTAAGGTAGGGCTGAACACAGGTGTTAAGGTAGGGCTGAACACAGGTGTTAAGGTAGGGCCCAAGTCTGAGGCCTGAACACAAAGTTATGCCCCTTATTCTCCAAAGGACCAGCCTCTGTTTGCTCCCTCTTTTCAGATGGTTACATAATAATCCAGCTGTTTATTGGGTGGAGGGGCCAGGCGATGGCTGAGCTGGTTAAATGTTAAGCCTGAAGCCAGTCTGCCACCCCTGCCTCTCTCCCTCACCTCCTCTCTCTCTCTTCTGCCACCCCAGCCTCTCTCCCTCACCTCCTCTCTCTCTCTTCTGCCACCCCTGCCTCTCTCCCTCACCTCCTCTCTCCCTCTTCTGCCACCCCTGCCTCTCTCCCTCACCTCCTCTCTCCCTCTTCTGCCACCCCTGCCTCTCTCCCTCACCTCCTCTCTCTCTCTTCTGCCACCCCTGCCTCTCTCCCTCACCTCCTCTCTCTCTCTTCTGCCACCCCAGCCTCTCTCCCTCACCTCCTCTCTCCCTCTTCTGCCACCCCTGCCTCTCTCCCTCACCTCCTCTCTCCCTCTTCTGCCACCCCTGCCTCTCTCCCTCACCTCCTCTCTCCCTCTTCTGCCACCCCAGCCTCTCTCCCTCACCTCCTCTCTCCCTCTTCTGCCACCCCTGCCTCTCTCCCTCACCTCCTCTCTCCCTCTTCTGCCACCCCTGCCTCTCTCCCTCACCTCCTCTCTCCCTCTTCTGCCACCCCTGCCTCTCTCCCTCACTTCTTCTCTCCCTCTTCTGCCACCCCTGCCCCTCTCCCTCACTTCCTCTCTCCCTCTTCTGCCACCCCTGCCTCTCTCCCTCACTTCCTCTCTCCCTCTTCTGCCACCCCTGCCTTTCTCCCTCACTTCTTCTCTCCCTCTTCTGCCACCCCTGCCCCTCTCCTTTACTTCATCCCTCCCTCTTCTGCCACCCCTGCCTCTCTCCCTCACTTTATCTCCCTTCCTATTCCCCTCTTCTGCTTCCTCATCCCCTCTCCTTCACCCTCTTCCTTCTTCTCTTTATTTCCCATCCTTGCCCCTCTACCCCCTCTCCCCTATCCTGTGGAAACGTACTGTGTAGCTATTATCACCCAAGTTATCGACAAGGATAACCCCACTACCCAAGGATAACCCCACTACCCAAGGATAACCCCACTACCCAAGGATAACCCCACTACCCAAGGATAACCCCACTACCCAAGGATAACCCCACTACCCAAGGATAACCCCACTACCCAAGGATAACCTCCTCATCCTATACATCCTTGGTCTGGCCTGTGTACCAAGAGCAGAACTGTGTCATTGTAATTTGTTGTGTCCATTCTAGAGTCGGTCGGTTGGCAGCTAAGCCTCAGGAATACCAACCTCCCCCCTTCTTTCTCTCCCCCTCTCTATCTCACTGCCCCTCCCTTTCTCTCCCCCTCTCTATCTCAGCGCCCCCCCCTTCTCTCCCCCTCTCTATCTCAGCGCCCCCCCTTCTCTCCCCCTCTGTATCTCAGCGCCCCCCCCCCCTTCTCTCCCCCTTTCTATCTCAGCACCACTCTTTTCTCTTCCCTCTAGTTCTCTTGCTGCCCCCTCTCTAATTTTCTCCCCTCTTCCCCCATCTCTATCTTTTTCCAAAGACAGAAAACAAGTGCTGCATCACCATTTTAATTCTGGCGTGGGAGTTCTCCAGTCAGGGAGCCACATCATGGCTGTGAATCTTAATGACTGTCAGGAGGAGGAGAGGAGAAATCTGAGGAGAATCCTCCCTAATCCCCATCGCTGTCTGTTCAGAGACCTGCAGGCTGTTTACAGGATTTGCCTCACTTTGATTTTGATGAATTAGTGCACGAGTAGCAACTAAGGACCAGGTCTTAGAAGGGCATCAGACTGGAACCGCATGTGTTTGAGGTTTTTCATTTAGTTTTCTAAGGATCTAGTGCACATACACACACTTAGACAAATGTAACCCCAGAGTGGAGTTTGTGTGGCAATAACATCATAAGATGTGTGGAGGGTAACAGGCTAAAGATAGTGATGAGGGAATTGTGTACATATCTACACCACATCTACACCGAGCTAAACCACATCTACACCACATCCACACCAAGCTAAACCACATCTACACCACATCCACACCAAGCTAAACCACATCTACACCACATCCACACCAAGCTAAACCACATCTACACCACATCCACACCAAGCTAAACCACATCTACACCGAGCTAAACCACATCTACACCACATCTACACCAAGCTAAACCACATCTACACTAAGCTACACCAAACTAAACCACATCTACACCGAGCTAAACCACATCTACACCACATCCACACCAAGCTAAACCACATCTAAACCACATCTACACCGAGCTAAACCACATCTACACCAAATCTACACCAAGCTAAACCACATCTACACCCAGATAAACCACATCTACACCAAGCTAAACCACATCTACACCAAGATAAACCACATTCACACCGAGCTAAACCACATCTATACCACATCTACACCAAGCTAAACCACATCTACACCAAGATAAACCACATCTACACCACATCTACACCAAGCTAAACCACATCTACACCAAGATAAACCACATCTACACCAAATCTACACCAAGCTAAACCACATCTACACCCAGATAAACCACATCTACACCAAGCTAAACCACATCTACACCAAGATAAACCACATTCACACCGAGCTAAACCACATCTAAACCACATCTACACCAAGCTAAACCACATCTACACCACATCTACACCACATCTACACCACATCTACACCAAGCTAAACCACATCTACACCACATCTACACCACATCTACACCAAGCTAAACCACATCTACACCACATCTACACCACATCTACACCACATCTACACCAAGCTAAACCACATCTACATCACATCTACACCACATCTACACCAAGCTAAACCACATCTACACCACATCTACACCACATCTACACCAAGCTAAACCACATCTACACCACATCTACACCACATCTACACCAAGATAAACCACATTCACACCGAGCTAAACCACATCTACACCACATCTACACCAAGCTACACCACATCTACACTAAGCTACACCACATCTACACCACATCTACACCACATCTACACCACATCTACACCAAGCTAAACCACATCTACACCACATCTACACCACATCTACACCACATCTACACCAAGCTAAACCACATCTACACCACATCTACACCAAGATAAACCACATTCACACCGAGCTAAACCACATCTACACCACATCTACACCAAGCTACACCACATCTACACTAAGCTACACCACATCTACACCACATCTACACCACATCTACACCACATCTACACCAAGCTAAACCACATCTACACCACATCTACACCACATCTACACCACATCTACACCAAGCTAAACCACATCTACACCACATCTACACCACATCTACACCAAGATAAACCACATTCACACCGAGCTAAACCACATCTACACCACATCTACACCAAGCTACACCACATCTACACTAAGCTACACCACATCTACACCACATCTACACCACATCTACACCACATCTACACCAAGCTAAACCACATCTACACCACATCTACACCACATCTACACCACATCTACACCAAGCTAAACCACATCTACACCACATCTACACCAAGATAAACCACATTCACACCGAGCTAAACCACATCTACACCACATCTACACCAAGCTACACCACATCTACACTAAGCTACACCACATCTACACCACATCTACACCACATCTACACCACATCTACACCAAGCTAAACCACATCTACACCACATCTACACCACATCTACACCACATCTACACCAAGCTAAACCACATCTACACCACATCTACACCACATCTACACCAAGATAAACCACATTCACACCGAGCTAAACCACATCTACACCACATCTACACCAAGCTACACCACATCTACACTAAGCTACACCACATCTACACCACATCTACACCACATCTACACCACATCTACACCACATCTACACCAAGCTAAACCACATCTACACCAAGTACAATAACCTCTCAGGCATACAGAGAAAAGACAGGTAAAAGCTTATTTGATGAAAGGAACATACGAACAGTATTGTTGCATTTATTTTTAATGATATGTGTTCATGAATATGAAATTATGTTGTATAATCAGTTTGGCAACCATGTATATAAATGGTTTATCTGTGCCTAACAGAACACCTTTACTCTGTCACAATTCCAAATATTTTTTTAACGTGTTATCCAATCCTTCAAATCAGTCCTGGTGTTTTCTCTCTCACGGGACCAAAACCTCACTTTAACACTTGTAGTTGCCATGGATACCTTCTGCACATCAGCAAATTTGGAAACAACATTAGACTCAACTGTGTCTCTAAACTGAAGCGTGTCTTATTTTTTCCTTGTGTCACACACACCCGATCACATGGTCGAGTGATAGCAGAACAGAGATCAATGGAATCTTCCCCGGCACAATCCACAGCTACTATCATCATCTATCCACCCCCGTGGAACGGTGGATAGGTATGAAATCAATTCTGCATTTAATTAAGGAACGTAAGCCTGATTTCAGAGGTGACCTCTGGTCCTCCATCCTTAACTGATGCAGGTCAAGGCAAGAGCTTCTCCGGCCTCCAGGGGCTCTCTGGAGGGGGGGTGGGGGGTGGAGGGGGGGGGCAGGCCAACCTGATTCCTGCTCTATGATGGCGTTCTGAACGACTGGATTTCTAGGTTGCTCATAATGCTTGAAGTCAGGTGTCTGCAAGAACTGGGAGTCGGGTCAAAAATAATAGATTTGTCTTGTTCACCAAATCCACCCAACCTTTCCCAAATATTCATAATTCATATTCATAAGAACAATCATCTACAGTTTTCCTATGATATATTATTTTGTGGGTCTCTTTGCAGATAGGAAATAGTTATTGAAAGACTTCCTCGGATTGGACGTTTTGGGCGACATCTACAGTTCTGTAGTCTCACTGCTAAGAAGTATTTCATAAAATACCCGGATGTATAACAATTTATTGATTAAAATAAAAATGCATAAAACGTTCGCTATAAACGATTGTAATCTAAAATAAACCGTAAGCAGACTTTTTTTTTTTACTCTTCGTGAGAAAGGTTGAAGCGCAGTAGGAACCTTATTGTGTTGAGTCGTGTTTCCACCCGGAAGGCTGCTCGGTCGTACTGGGGCACTCAGAGCTTCAGTCGCCATCATTGTTTAAACTAGTTTCTTTCACAGACTTTATAACTTCAGCTGCTTCCAGCTGGTTATCTGGTGTTGAACCCTTCATCTTCATCTTCATCATGGCTACAGACTCTTGGGCTCTGGCGGTGGATCAGCAGGAAGCAGCGGCGGAGTCTGTAAGTTCACCAAAATCAAGATGTTAATGTGACTAGTAGGGGCCACATGAGGGCCGCATGAGGGCCACAGGCATCATTATTATTATCTTTCCGTTTCATTCATTGTATTATAACTACCTGAAGAGTTTCTGTGTTCATGCAGTAAACTGGGCTTCCTTGCTGACGCAGCAGCGGCTAGGCTAGCTAACATGCTAACAAGCTAACAAGCTTCCTAATAACTTGGATCAGTGTCGTTAACTAACGTCAGTTTAGTTTAATGAGCATCTTTGACTTGAACACATTCTGATTCACCCATGTTGCCGTGTTGTTTTATATTTAAATACGTGGGTTTTATATCTCCAATAAGCGACATCAAACCCAGGAGGTCCCAACATGTGGACATTAGAGACTCATCACACATGACATCCCAACATGTGGACATTAGAGACTCATCACACAGGACATCCCAACATGTGGACATTAGAGACTCATCACTCAGGACATCCCAACATGTGGACATTAGAGACTCATCACTCAGGACATCCCAACATGTGGACATTAGAGACTCATCACACATGACATCCCAACATGTGGACATTAGAGACTCATCACACAGGACATCCCAACATGTGGACATTAGAGACTCATCACACATGACATCCCAACATGTGGACATTAGAGACTCATCACACATGACATCCCAACATGTGGACATTAGAGACTCATCACACAGGACATCCCAACATGTGGACATTAGAGACTCATCACACAGGACATCCCAACATGTGGACATTAGAGACTCATCACACATGACATCCCAACATGTGGACATTAGAGACTCATCACACAGGACATCCCAACATGTGGACATTAGAGACTCATCACACATGACATCCCAACATGTGGACATTAGAGACTCATCACACATGACATCCCAACATGTGGACATTAGAGACTCATCACACATGACATCCCAACATGTGGACATTAGAGACTCATCACACAGGACATCCCAACATGTGGACATTAGAGACTCATCACACATGACATCCCAACATGTGGACATTAGAGACTCATCACACAGGACATCCCAACATGTGGACATTAGAGACTCATCACACAGGACATCCCAACATGTGGACATTAGAGACTCATCACACATGACATCCCAACATGTGGACATTAGAGACTCATCACACAGGACATCCCAACATGTGGACATTAGAGACTCATCACACATGACATCCCAACATGTGGACATTAGAGACTCATCACACATGACATCCCAACATGTGGACATTAGAGACTCATCACACATGACATCCCAACATGTGGACATTAGAGACTCATCACACAGGACATCCCAACATGTGGACATTAGAGACTCATCACACAGGACATCCCAACATGTGGACATTAGAGACTCATCACACAGGACATCCCAACATGTGGACATTAGAGACTCATCACACAGGACATCCCAACATGTGGACATTAGAGACTCATCACACATGACATCCCAACATGTGGACATTAGAGACTCATCACACAGGACATCCCAACATGTGGACATTAGAGACTCATCACACAGGACATCCCAACATGTGGACATTAGAGACTCATCACACAGGACATCCCAACATGTGGACATTAGAGACTCATCACTCAGGACATCGGATGTCAACTCAGAAATCTAATTTAATCTCGGTGCTTTTGCAGATTGGAACCTTGCAAATCAACGACAAGCCGGAAGAAAATGGTGAGATTAAATTACATGATATGGATGGATGGATAAATGTAAAAAGTACATGAGTGTAATTACCCTGAACTGGCTGTAGTCTGAGTATTGGGTAACATTGTTCTGAAGGCACATCAACAACAGCAGCCACAACAGAAGCAAGCAGCTCAGTAAAACAAGAGAGAGCAGAAGGAGAGAAGACAGAGGAAGATGATAAAGGTGACACATACTTCTGATCTCAGGAAGTCTGTAATGATGTATCATCAAAATGACACTTGTGTTTGTTTATCAGATGACAAGGCGGCACAGTCGTTATTGAACAAGTTGATACGCAGTAATTTAGTCAACACGACCAATCAGGTGGAAGTTCTACAGAGAGATCCTAACTCTCCTCTCTACTCTGTCAAGTCATTCGAGGAACTGAGACTGTGAGTTGCTCTGCTCAATGTCCACTTCTTGATATAAAGATTATTAGTTGACTGTCCTCTCTTTAGCTGGTTATTGTTAAGAACATCTTCTTCAACAGCAAACCTCAGTTACTGAAAGGTGTGTACGCCATGGGGTTCAACCGACCCTCTAAGATCCAGGAGAACGCTTTACCCATGATGCTCGCTGAACCGTGAGTACAGAACATCACATGCTCAGCCACTTCTGGATCCATTTTCCTGTGTTTCTTTCTCTTTGTATCCTTGCTTGTGGTGACATGTTGTCCTGTTGTGTTTCAGTCCTCAGAACCTGATCGCTCAGTCCCAGTCTGGAACAGGCAAGACGGCTGCCTTTGTTCTGGCCATGCTTAGTCATGTTGACCCCAACAACAAGTGGCCTCAGGTGAGACTGACCCCTGACCCCCTTCAGTACAGTATCTTCCTGAACCAGGAGCCTTGAGATGCTTTTTACCACCAAGTCACCATAGCTTCTCTGTCCTCTCAGACTCCTTTATTTGCCTGTGTGTGTAACTCTCTCCTCAGTGTCTGTGTGTGTAACTCTCTCCTCAGTGTCTGTGTGTGTAACTCTCTCCTCAGTGCCTGTGTGTGTAACTCTCTCCTCAGTGTCTGTGTGTAACTCTCTCCTCAGTGCCTGTGTGTGTAACTCTCTCCTCAGTGCCTGTGTGTGCAACTCTCTCCTCAGTGCCTGTGTGTGTAACTCTCTCCTCAGTGTCTGTGTGTGTAACTCTCTCCTCAGTGCCTGTGTGTGTAACTCTCTCCTCAGTGTCTGTGTGTGTAACTCTCTCCTCAGTGCCTGTGTGTGTAACTCTCTCCTCAGTGCCTGTGTGTGTAACTCTCTCCTCAGTGCCTGTGTGTGTAACTCTCTCCTCAGTGCCTGTGTGTGTAACTCTCTCCTCAGTGCCTGTGTGTGTAACTCTCTCCTCAGTGCCTGTGTGTGTAACTCTCTCCTCAGTGCCTGTGTGTGTAACTCTCTCCTCAGTGCCTGTGTGTGTAACTCTCTCCTCAGTGCCTGTGTGTGTAACTCTCTCCTCAGTGCCTGTGTGTGTAACTCTCTCCTCAGTGCCTGTGTGTGTAACTCTCTCCTCAGTGCCTGTGTGTGTAACTCTCTCCTCAGTGCCTGTGTGTGTAACTCTCTCCTCAGTGCCTGTGTGTGTAACTCTCTCCTCAGTGCCTGTGTGTGTAACTCTCTCCTCAGTGCCTGTGTGTGTAACTCTCTCCTCAGTGCCTGTGTGTGTAACTCTCTCCTCAGTGCCTGTGTGTGTAACTCTCTCCTCAGTGCCTGTGTGTGTAACTCTCTCCTCAGTGCCTGTGTGTGTAACTCTCTCCTCAGTGCCTGTGTGTGTAACTCTCTCCTCAGTGTCTGTGTGTGTAACTCTCCTCAGTGCCTGTGTGTGTGTAACTCTCTCCTCAGTGTCTGTGTGTGTGTAACTCTCCTCAGTGCGTGTGTGTGTGTAACTCTCTCCTCAGTGTCTGTGTGTAACTCTCTCCTCAGTGTATGTGTGTGTAACTCTCTCCTCAGTGTCTGTGTGTAACTCTCTCCTCAGTGTCTGTGTGTGTAACTCTCTCCTCAGTGCCTGTGTGTGTAACTCTCTCCTCAGTGCCTGTGTGTGTAACTCTCTCCTCAGTGTCTGTGTGTGTAACTCTCCTCAGTGCCTGTGTGTGTGTAACTCTCTCCTCAGTGTCTGTGTGTGTGTAACTCTCCTCAGTGCGTGTGTGTGTGTAACTCTCTCCTCAGTGTCTGTGTGTAACTCTCTCCTCAGTGTATGTGTGTGTAACTCTCTCCTCAGTGTCTGTGTGTAACTCTCTCCTCAGTGTCTGTGTGTGTAACTCTCTCCTCAGTGCCTGTGTGTGTCCCCCACCTATGAGCTGGCCCTGCAGACTGGCAAGGTGATCGAACAGATGGGGAAGTTCTACCCTGAGGTTCAGCTGGTCTACGCTATCAGAGGCAACAAACGTAACAGCACTTTTATTATTTCTACATTGGAACTTTGTTGAGGATGAGGAAGTTGATTATTTTGATGTAGTGGAGGATGTGTTGAACGGTAGCAGCCGTGTGTAACCAGCTGTGATCATTGTTGATGGAAGAGAGCGTCTCAGTTGTGTTCCTCGTCCAGTACAGAGAGGGGTGAAGCTCATGGAACAGATCGTCATAGGAACTCCAGGCACCATGTTGGACTGGTGCCTCAAGTTCAAGTTCATCGACCCCAAGAAGATCAAGGTCTTTGTTCTGGATGAAGCCGACGTGATGATCGCCACACAGGGCCACCAGGACCAGAGCATTCGTATCCAGAGGTGAGAACCTGCTCACACAACCTAGCTTGCTTAATGTCTGCTCACACAACCTAGCTTGCTTAATGTCTGCTCACACAACCTAGCTTGCTTAATGTCTGCTCACACAACCTAGAATGCTTAATGTCTGCTCACACAACCTAGCATGCTTAATGTCTTAAGTCTCTTATCCATCATGTAAACTAGAATAAACTATTTGAGCCACAAATAATCGTCAATGGTGGTTCATTTAAATGTTCAGAAGATAAAATATTAAAAAGTGTGCAGTTGAGGTGCGAGCCATCCCAGATGGTTGTAAAGTGTGACATGTAAACCTCCAGGATGCTGCCTAAGATGTGCCAGATGTTGCTGTTCTCCGCCACCTTTGAGGAGACGGTGTGGAACTTCGCCCAGCGCATCGTCCCCGACCCCAACATTATCAAACTGAAGCGTGAGGAGGAAACCCTGGACACCATCAAGCAGTATTACGTTCTCTGCAACAGCAAGGAGGAGAAGTTTGTGGCCCTGTGCAACATCTATGGAGCCATCACCATCGCTCAGGCCATGATCTTCTGTCATGTGAGTGTCTGTCTCCACATGCCTGCTGTGGTTCATGTAGAAGAGATTCACAGGTATCACAGCTGTTCACTTCTTGATGAGATTATTTTGAATTGTTGTGATTTTCCAGCTGTTGTGCCACTCAGATGTTTGGTAAGATTTGATCTTGTGAAAGTTGTCTGGAGTTTGTGTGAGCTGGTCAACTCCTGTGTTCCAGACCAGGAAGACTGCTGGCTGGCTGGCAGGAGAGCTGTCCAGGGAGGGCCACCAGGTGGCGCTGCTCAGTGGAGAGATGCAGGTAGAGCAGAGGGCTGCTGTCATCGACCGCTTCCGTGATGGCAAGGAGAAGGTCCTGGTGACCACCAACGTCTGTGCCAGAGGTACTGTCTGCTCTAACCTTTAACCCTGTCTGCTCTAACCTTTAACCCTGCCTGCTTTAACCTTTAACCCTGTCTGCTTTAACCTCTAACCCTGCCTGCTCTAACCTTTAACCCTGCCTGCTTTAACCTTTAACCCTGTCTGCTTTAACCTTTAACCCTGTCTGCTCTAACCTTTAACCCTGTCTGCTCTAACCTCTAACCCTGTCTGCTCTAACCTTTAACCCTGTCTGCTTTAACCTCTAACCCTGCCTGCTCTAACCTTTAACCCTGTCTGCTCTAACCTTTAACCCTGTCTGCTCTAACCTTTAACCCTGTCTGCTCTAACCTTTAACCCTGTCTGCTCTAACCTTTAACCCTGTCTGCTCTAACCTTTAACCCTGTCTGCTCTAACCTTTAACCCTGTCTGCTTTAACCTCTAACCCTGCCTGCTCTAACCCTGTCTGCTCTAACCTTTAACCCTGCCTGCTCTAACCTTTAACCCTGTCTGCTTTAACCTCTAACCCTGCCTGCTCTAACCTTTAACCCTGTCTGCTTTAACCTCTAACCCTGCCTGCTCTAACCCTGTCTGCTCTAACCTTTAACCTCTAACCCTGCCTGCTCTAACCCTGCCTGCTCTAACCCTGCCTGCTCTAACCTCTAACCCTGCCTGCTCCAACCTTTAACCTCTAACCCTACCTGCTCTAACCTCAAACCTCTAACTCTGCCTACTCTAACCTCTAACCTCTAACACTGCCTGCTCCAACCTTTAACCTCTAACCCTGCCTGCGCTAACCTTTAACCCTAAATGCTCTAACCTCTAACCCTGTCTCCTCCCAGTTTACCACCTAATTTCATCTCATGACCTCAAATACTGGCTGTTGTTTCTAACCTTGAGTAAACTGGGAGGAGTCTTGTAAATGTTCGGCACACGGACCAAAGCAGTAACTTGTCCTGCATGTGTAATGGGTTGTGTTAGTCAGTTGTGTTGGTCTGTTTTGGGTTGTGTTGGTCTGTTTTGGGTTGTGTTGGTCTGTTTTGGGTTGTGTTGGTCTGTTTTGGGTTGTGTTGGTCTGTTTTGTAGAACCACAAGTTATTTCTATATTAGAAATATAGTAAGCGTGTTTGCTCACCAAGGGCTACAATAGAAACAAGGTTTTACCTGACCTGCAGGTATCGATGTGGAGCAGGTTTCTGTGGTAATCAACTTTGACCTGCCTGTGGACCGGGATGGTAACCCTGACAATGAGACGTACCTGCACCGGATTGGACGAACAGGCCGCTTTGGGAAAAGGGGACTGGCCATTAACATGGTGGACAGCAAGTTCAGCATGAACATTCTTAACCGGATTCAGGATCACTTCAGTGAGTTCTCTGCACACCCCTAAACACACACACCCCTAACCACACCCCTAAACACACACACCCCTAACCACACCCCTAAACACACGCACACACCCCTAACCACACCCCTAAACACACACACACACCCCTAAACACACCCACACACCCCTAACCACACCCACACACCCCTAAACATACCCCTAAACACACCCACACACCCCTAACCACACCCACACACCCCTAGCCACACCCACACCCCCCTAACCACACCCCTAACCACACCCACACACCCCTAACCACACACACCCCTAACCTCACCCCTAACCACAGCCACACCCACACATGCCTAACCACACCCACACACCCCTAACCACACCCATACACCCCTAACCATAATAAATACTTACTAACTTTAACCACACAACCAAATTAACCAGACAACAATGAGCCTTTTAGACAGCCTTCACAGAACCCACAATGATCAGAACAGCATTTCCTTTAGCTTTTAATTACTCCTGTATTTGTACTGTGTTCAGTGTTTCCTAGTTATGCATTTTTCAGTGGAAACATGCGAATAAAATCATTGCTGCTTCAGAATTCTATAAAATATCACAGTAATAAATCATCAAAGTCACAGTAATATTAATGAAGTTACGCAAAGCAAGCTCTTCGACATGTTTCAAACCAATATATATTAATATTAATAGTGACCTGTGACAGTTCCAGCTAGCCATCTGCTTCAGCTGTGTAACTGTTCACTTCTGTGTAAAGCGCATGAGGGTTTAACACAGAGCAACTTAGTTAGTAGAAACATCTCAGGATCGGCTGAAACAAGATGCCTGGATTCTCTGAAGGTATTTTCAGAAGTGCTGACTCTTCACTTTCCACAGACAAGAAGATCGATAAACTGGACACGGATGATCTGGATGAAATTGAGAAAATCGCTAGCTAAGTGGAAACAACCACAGCTTTTAGGCCCCTAACCCCTCCCCCACCCCCTCTGGTCCCTTCTCCCCTGGTCTCCCCCTCTTCCTCCCCCTCTTCTTCCCCAGACTGGATCTAGTGTTTTACTTTTTCATTTCCAGGAGAGACAGACGTCACATACACACACGTCCTGTTTCTCCTTGTTTTGATTGTTTTAATCTCTGAAAAACGTGTGTTTGTGCTTCTTAATAAAATATGTTCTCTTTATAAAATATGTACTCTTTATAAATTATGTGTTTTTTATTTCCTCTGTTTGTGTCTGAAGGAAAGGTTTAGCAATGGAGGACCTCATGTTCTTTACTTACTGTGTCTCTTGATGCTCATTTCTGTGGTGGTTCTGAAAACAATGCTGATGGAAAAAACAGACCCTATTTCTCAAAAAGAGCTAAATTTGCCTCAAGCAACATTGAGTTTCTGTTGCAGAATTACATAAAGGCTGCGTAGATCATTGTTTACAGAGATGGACAAGGAAACAAATGTAATTGTTTCAAATCTCTTTTTTTTATATGCCTATAATGAAATTGAAAGTGTGAAGTGAAATGATTGTTTTTTTTTCTAACATATTGTTACGGTTGTGTTTTCCGCCTCTATGCACACCTGCTTCAGTGCTGTACAGGATCACTGAGGATCGTGTCATTTTCAAAATATTCTGAAGTCAGAGATTTTAGTTCAAATACGAATGTTCAGATAGCTAAATATATTTTGAGGATCCAGTGATGAGTATATTCATCATGTAAGTAACATTAGATCAAAGCTTTGGGAGTCAGTGAATTCCAATCATGTCATTATTACTGCTGTTGTTTCATATACTGTGTGACAGTGTAAACTAGCCAGTGGTGTTATAGTTTAATACTCTTATGAGGCCGGTCACAATATTGTAGTTGGTTATATATTCATAATGCGCTTCATCACCCGGGCGCTTTGGGCTCTTGAAACAAGTTTGAGGCTCAATGACTCCAAATTCCTGAAGATCAAACTGACAGACACTAGACATCTAGCCAGGTTTAGGAACACGGGGGGGTGGGGGGGTCGTTTGGCTGAATGATTT
Source organism: Protosalanx chinensis (assembly GCA_030340685.1). Taxonomy (NCBI): domain Eukaryota; kingdom Metazoa; phylum Chordata; class Actinopteri; order Osmeriformes; family Salangidae; genus Protosalanx; species Protosalanx chinensis. Next base: position 20,209,660 of record CM059317.1, on the reverse strand, counting down.
TGCGTCACTGTTCATTAACATTCCTTAAACTAGGCACGGTACTGTTGATTGCCAATATGTAGTCTATCATCTTGTTCACAGCTAACTGATATCTTAAACTGCAGCTGAAGCTGACTTTCAAAATTCATGACTTCTAATTTGATGGAACATGAAGGGTGATTAAACCAGAACTCTCCTACAAATGTCAAATTCTTATTTTGTTCTATTGACTGTTTTCTGGAATAATGTGTTGTGAGAAAGACGTGTGGACACGATTATATTGAATGCTGCCAAACTTGTAATGAGTGAGAGCATCTTGTTCTCCTGTTGAGCATCATGTATGTATTGTGTTGGGTCTTTGTAAAAGCCAAGAGGCTTGGATGCAGTTTGACCAGGATGTGCTGTGGTCCACTTTGTTGACCCTCGCAAAGTGTGTGTGGTTCCATACTTTCCACTTAGAACAGACTGTGTTCTTGACACACTAAAGTTACTTCATTCTAAATAGTTTTTCAAATGTAAATAGACTTGGGGTTAATATCAAAGCTTATGTAGGAGTTAGATGTGGATCTTATAACGTAACTCATGAGGACTATAGTGTTATGTAGCATGATAACAATCTGTTCTAAGTTGTTTTCATGTTCCATACCTGAGCTGCATTTATGAACATTTATGAATGATGTGTTAAAATAAACTTTGGATCTTCATCAAGGTTCAGTATGTTTATAACGGCTTGATACAAATACATTAATGTTGGCATGCTGTTACATAAACTTATGTACAAATCTTTAAATGTTCCCATGTATATTTTGAAAGACGAAAATGACATCACAGCAGATGTGAGTGAGAAAACATCTAAAGAAGACCTCTCCTGGAGTCAGTCCATGTGGCCGGGGACACAGGAAGGTAGATCTGAAACAATCTTCCATCATCCTACAGCACATTATCTTCCATCATCCTACAACACATTATCTTCCATCATCCTACAACAACACATTATCTTCCATCATCCTACAACACATTATCTTCCATCATCCTACAACAACACATTATCTTCCATCATCCTACAACAACACATTATCTTCCATCATCCTACAACACATTATCTTCCATCATCCTACAACACATTATCTTCCATCATCCTACAACAACACATTATCTTCCATCATCCTACAACAACACATTATCTTCCATCATCCTGCAACACATTATCTTCCATCATCCTAAAACACATTATCTTCCATCATCCTACAACAACACATTATCTTCCATCATCCTACAACAACACATTATCTTACATCATCCTACAACACATTATCTTACATCATCATACAACAACACATTATCTTCCATCATCCTACAACACATTATCTTCCATCATCCTACAACACATTATCTTACATCATCCTACAACACATTATCTTCCATCATCATACAACAACACATTATCTTCCATCATCCTACAACACATTATCTTACATCATCCTACAACACATTATTAGCTCCAGTCATATGCATGTTTGGAATATATTTTTTATCAAAATCTTCTGCCTCATTTGCCTTTATTTTTATTACATTAAGCGAAGCGTGACGGGAAAGTGGAGGATGCAGCAAAAGGCCTCAGCAGGAGCCCAGGATAATGCAGCCAGATCTCAGCCCACAAGGTACCTCTGTCTCACTTTGTTACTTCAGCCTCTCACCTGGTTACTGGTAGCGCTTACCTGTTTGCTGGTACTCCACCGGGTCAGAAACAGGCCCTGTGGACGTGCAGTCAGGTTCTGAGGGTAGGCCAGGGAGTCCTGGGCCTCCAGTAGTGTCTGTAGTTGAGAGACAGAGAGTTTTCCCTGGCCGACAGCCACCAGAGCCCCGGTCATCCTGCGCAGCTGGAGGACAACAGCAAACAGGCGAGGCAATAAAGAGGTCAGGTTATGTCAGTGTTCTACCAGCAGGGGGAGATAAACATCTAATGCAAACTTGTTAGTGATCAGGAAGGTCTTCTGTTCAGTTCAGAGTTGATAGAGTTAAATGACCCCATCAGAAACATCGACCCTCCGTCTCCCGGATTTCACTATCTTAACACTGACAGGTTTGGAAATCTCCAAAAGACATTTGAGAGCCCTGGGCACGTGTCCTTGTGTTCAACACGATTACAAATCTTGAAATACCAACATCCCAAAATAAGTTACGACAAATATTATGACTAATATTGTAAAATAAATGTAAAGAATTTAGGGTTGAGCACGTTTGAATTGAATCCTTCCTGGTCCGTTACCCGTCAAACACGTTGGTCCTTGCTAGTGTGATGTCGTCATGGTGATTGCCAGAGGGGTGTGTCATCTCACAGTGTAACCACGCCCCCCCTTCTGCAGCTCGTGTCCCCGGTCATCATGCGGCTGAACACGGTGAAACACTGTCACGGTTCCCGGGCAGCAGCAGACACTGGATCTACAGAAGCGCCGGGAAATGTCATTTACAGACTGAAACAATAGAACCATTTAAAATATAGAAATACAGTAAAAACGCCAAAATGACGGTGGATTTTGAGGAATGTATTAAAGATTCACCTCGATTCAGGTAAGAAAGCTTCTGTCCTGTCCAGCTGTAATATCATTAGTAATATCATTAGTAATATAATTCCAGTGTCACCATTACTATATTGCCCATGGACGGCAGCAATGCGGACATACTGACAGTGGTTTAAAATACATACATATTTAGATTTATTATCAGTACATGTTTACATTGCTTTGATGAAGGAAAGCAATCTTCTTCTTTTTCATATGAGGATCGCTGTGTGTCACCTTGTTCTGGAAGCGCCTGTATAAGACAGACCAGAACCAGTTGAATTAATTACTTTAAGGTGACGAATAAAGGAATCATACGGAGATCATAGACATTATAAAGAGGGTTAGTCTTTATGTCTATGACGGAGATGATGTGGGAGGATATTTTATACAGGAAACAATCAGACAAAATGTATCTATAGGTCCTCCCTTTTTCTCCCCCTCTCTCCCTCTTTCTCCCCCTCTCTCCCTCTTTCTCCCCATTTTTCTCTTTATCTCTGTCTCTCCATCTCTTTCTCCTCTCTCCCTCTGTCTTTGAGACCATTACAGCTAATTCAGTGTCTCCATCCTCCATCATGAGACTGTATCGCTGGTTAGCTGCTAATAAGAGCTTCTGTCCCTGTTCAAACGTGACAGTCTACTGACTTACTACATTTTCTGAAACACTGTAGCAACACGACAGTGCAAAGATCATCTGGAGCTGCTCTTGTCAAAGCAGCAGAGCCATGGCAGAGAGGCTGGGGTTGTAAATTCTGTGTCCAGGGAGGGGTCTCATATTCTGGGCAGAGCTCCAGGTATCTGGCCCCTGGATGATTAGGATCTTATATTAACTAAACATCCTTAAAGGAGATGACCAGGGGAGCTTGATAAGTGAAGGTCATCTAAGATCTAGGTCACATATTGTGTGGTTTCTATGGTTATAGTGTCTGGTGTTGATGTGGTTACTATGGTTATAATGTCCGGTGTTTGTGGGTTATGAGACACTCATACTACTGCAGATCTCTGGGTTTGGCATTTTTTGGGCATTTATGAATTTTCTTGCATTTTTGTGTTATTTATGTATCATTAATCTCAATCCTACTTTCTCATACATGCAAACTCAATTCCACACACACACACACACACACACACACTCCTACTTTCCCACACACTTGAAAACCCCAAGGTGAAGTCAGTCTGGAAAGGAGCCACACATGTATCCCAGAGCGATGTGTGTTTAGAGCAAGTGTCTGTTTAGAGCCAAGTCCTCCTTGAGTAGATGAGATCTGGTTTGTGTTCCTCCTGTCGCAGGCAGTTTGAAAAGACTGGAGGCTGCTCTCTGGGGTGAGTGTTGTGCAATACTGTAGAGAGAGTGTGTGGTCTTGTTTCGTAATACTCCACCTTCAACCCTAAATTAAGCAGGTTCATACAAATCTTACCCTGTACCCTGTTGGGCACTGAAATGTGCAGCCATCCTAAACACGAATGATAAAGATTTAGTTTCGTATGAGATCAATCACATTCAGTCCAAATTGTCTACTTGTGGATGTGCTAAACATTCAGATCATTCTGACCCCCAAACAGAACACAAAGGTTAAAGATCAGGGTTAGAGGTCAGGGAAATAAGATTTGCAACTGTAGTGAATTTGTCCTCACTTGGATGTTAAAACAAACCTGTACGTGTGTGTGTGTTTCCTTCTGCATGCACAGTTCTGTAGCCCATAACTCTTAACAGCTCACCCCTCTCAGCAGGTCCAGACCTGTATGTGGTACACATCCTTTTTTCCTCTGGTTGAGACACACTGACACTCCTCTCTCTCTCTCTCTACATTTTTTACATTTATTCATTTAGCAGACGCTTTTATCCAAAGCGACTTACAGTAAGTACAGGGACATTCTCCCTGAGGCAAGTAGGGTGAAGTGCCTTGCCCAAGGACACAAAGTCATATAGCCACAGCGGGGGCTCGATCTCACAACCTTCCGTTCATGAGGCCAACGCCTTAACCCATTGAGCCATCTGACTCTCTGTCTCTCTGTGTCTCTCTCCCCTCTCCCCCTCTGTGGTCCTGTCACCTGCAGCTGCCACACCCACACTCAGTCCTTCCCACAGCTGTTTCACTCTTTCAACTCTGACCTCTCTGTCACTGAGCTTCACTCGTCCCCTTGGACACTGTGTTTACAGGTCGTACAACAGCCTTGTGCAGCTTGTCTGACCTGCAGATCCGACACAAGTCTCCTCCCCAGTCAGCTAATCTAAGCTAAATGTTTTTATAAAGCCCTTTTTACAAGCAATGTCACAGAGGTCACTAGAGGAGATGACATGGAAGAAATGGTATTTGATGCATTCCTTGACACTACGATAGAGCCACGCCTCCACATCTGGAGTTAAATCTGTTCCAGGGATGAGAAACAGAGAGAGATGTCATCGTTCTGTGTTCTAACACATCTTTTTTTAAACAACTTATTTTGGTTCTAGGTTGATGCTCTGCTTTCTGCATACTGACGTTCCACAGCTTGTGTGTCTAGGTTCCATACCTGTGTGTCTAGGTTCCATACCTGTGTGTCTAGGTTCCATGCCTGTGTGTCTAGGTTCCATACCTGTGTGTCTAGGTTCCATACCTGTGTGTCTAGGTTCCATACCTGTGTGTCTAGGTTCCATACCTGTGTGTCTAGGTTCCATACCTGTGTGTCTAGGTTCCATACCTGTGTGTCTAGGTTCCATACCTGTGTGTCTAGGTTCCATACCTGTGTGTCTAGGTTCCATACCTGTGTGTCTAGGTTCCATACCTGTGTGTCTAGGTTCCATACCTGTGTGTCTAGGTTCCATACCTGTGTGTCTAGGTTCCATACCTGTGTGTCTAGGTTCACTGACAGGTATCAACACTGGCATCCCCCTGGTGACCTGTTTCTCAAGCTTCCATGGCAACCGTCTGTATTTTTGTCCGGCTCTTTTTTTCACGTTGAACATGTGTAGTCACATGACTGGCTGTCTAGTTCATTAGAAAATACATGTTTTCATGTGCAACCTTTTGACCAGCTGATAACCCTTTGAACCTGTGTTCCGTGACGAATGTTTCCTGCTGTGAACACCAGGGGAGAAATCTTTCATGTCGGAAGCATAAGAACACCATTCCTGAACTTCAAAGGCATTCTGGGTAATAGGAGCTGTGGAGTAATTGGTTCCAGGGGAGGGTGTTCAAGGTCACAAGGTTGGGTCTCCATGGAAGAGGAGGAGGATGAACTGATGTCTGCTGGTAGACATGAGGAAGATGTTGTTCCTGGCGCTGTCACCTCACACACAGAAGGTCCAGAATGCTATGCTGCTCAGGTGGGGTGTTGCCATGGCAGCAAGATCTTGGAACCCCCTCCCCTGGTTTATATGGGGTCCCTCTGCATGGTTCTGTTCATTCCCAACTTGATGGACTGCCCTGGTCCATCAGATAGCTATGGAGGAGCAGATATTAGAGGCCAATTAAGAGCCTTGAAATAGATCAGGTGTTGATTGTTGAAGTGTTTCTCATGAGGTGAGGCTTTGAGGTCACAGGTTACCATTGTTGATAGCTGGTACAATCCCAAGCCACTGGACACACTGGAGACACTGGAGACACTGGAGACACTAGAGACACTGGACACACTGGAGACACTGGAGACACTGGAGACACTAGAGACACTGGACACACTGGACACACTGGAGACACTGGAGACACTAGAGACACTAGAGACACTGGAGACACTGGACACACTGGACACACTGGACACACTGGAGACACTGGAGACACTAGAGACACTGGACACACTGGACACACTGGAGACACTGGACACACTGGACACACTGGAGACACTGGAGACACTGGAGACACTGGACACACTGGACACACTGGAGACACTGGAGACACTAGAGACACTGGAGACACTAGACAAGCAACCGCAAACAACAGTAATGCTGCATGATACCACAGAGGAGGTTTACTAGTCCCATGGCTGTGGCCTTTCTAAAGAGCTGTTCATGGATGTTCATCAAGCGTGAGGAGAGAGTCACTCATGGAGGAATGTGCTTGTTAAATCCCTTATCATGCTTGGCTGCAGGGTTAGTTACAGAGTGGATTGTGAAGATGCTGGATTAAGATGGAGGCTGTGTGTTTGTGTTGTCTTGCTCTGAGACAGGTGAGGTGTGTGAGTCATCTTCCACACTGGTGCAGAAACATCATGGCCTCTGTTGTCTGTGGAGACATCATTGTGTGGCACAGACATGCCTCTGTGTGTATTTGTTAGGTAGGGTGTGTGTGTGTGTGTGTGTCACAACACTGATTTAGATCATGTGTAGTCAGGCAGTTGTCTGTTTGTCATAGCAACTGTGCTTGTCATTGTCTTGTCGTTTGCAATAGTAAACTCACATGAGAAACATACTACCTAGTATCCAATGACTAGTTCTATTGATTATTGATTAAATATAAGCACACAGGAAATCCAATTTCTTCCTCACTACTGACCACCAAAACCTCCAGAACTCCCCTCCAGTCTTCCTGTGTGACTTGTAGAGTGTTGGCAGGTAAAACGTTATGAGTCATCAGCAGGATTGTGGTGGATCGAGCTCTGCAGGGTTAGAGTATTGATGATGGTTGAATGTATGACAGATGGTATCCTCAATGTTGATGAAGGAATATGCAGGTTTATAT
>CM059317.1:20187465-20197465 GCA_030340685.1 Protosalanx chinensis | reverse complement strand
ATGCTAGCTCAGAAGATAAGGTTAGTGCTAATGCTAATTAATTAGAAACTACAGTAATTGGAAATATATCTTTAAACATAGTATCCACACACGCTATGTGTTGACATAGTGGACATGTGTTGACATAGTGGACATGCGTTGACATAGTGGACATGTGTTTACATAGTGGACATGTTGACATAGTGGACATGATGACATAGTGGACATGTGTTGATATAGAGGACATGTGTTGATATAGTGGGCATGTTGACATAGTGGACATGTGTTGATATAGAGGACATGTGTTGATATAGTGGGCATGTTGACATAGTGGACATGTGTTGACATAGTGGACATGTGTTGACATAGTGGACATGTGTTGACATAGTGGAAATGTGTTGACATAGTGGACATGTTGACATAGTGGACATGTGTTGATATAGAGGACATGTGTTGATATAGAGGACATGTGTTGATATAGTGGACATGTTGACATGTGGACATGTTGACATAGTGGACATGTTGACATAGTGGACATGTGTTGATATAGAGGACATGTGTTGATATAGAGGACATGTGTTGATATAGTGGACATGTTGACATGTGGACATGTTGACATAGTGGACATGTTGACATAGTGGACATGTTGACATAGTGGACATGTTGACATAGTGGACATGTGTTGACATAGTGGACATGTGTTGATATAGAGGACATGTGTTGATATAGAGGACATGTGTTGATATAGTGGGCATGTTGACATGTGGACATGTTGACATAGTGGACATGTTGACATAGTGGACATGTTGACATAGTGGACATGTGTTGATATAGAGGACATGTGTTGATATAGAGGACATGTGTTGATATAGTGGACATGTTGACATGTGGACATGTTGACATAGTGGACATGTTGACATAGTGGACATGTTGACATAGTGGACATGTGTTGACATAGTGGACATGTGTTGATATAGAGGACATGTGTTGATATAGAGGACATGTGTTGATATAGTGGGCATGTTGACATGTGGACATGTTGACATAGTGGACATGTTGACATAGTGGACATGTTGACATAGTGGACATGTGTTGACATAGTGGACATGTGTTGACATAGTGGAAATGTGTTGACATAGTGGACATGTGTTGATATAGAGGACATGTGTTGATATAGTGGGCATGTTGACATGTGGACATGTTGACATAGTGGACATGTTGACATAGTGGACATGTTGACATAGTGGACATGTGTTGACATAGTGGAAATGTGTTGACATAGTGGACATGTGTTGATATAGAGGACATGTGTTGATATAGAGGACATGTGTTGATATAGTGGACATGTTGACATGTGGACATGTTGACATAGTGGACATGTTGACATAGTGGACATGTGTTGACATAGTGGACACGTGTTGATATAGAGGACATGTGTTGATATAGAGGACATGTGTTGATATAGAGGACATGTGTTGACATAGTTGACATGTTGACATAGTGGACATGTTGACATAGTGGACATGTTGACATAGTGGACATGTGTTGATATAGAGGACATGTGTTGATATAGTGGGCATATTGACATGTGGACATGTTGACATAGTGGACATGTTGACATAGTGGACATGTGTTGATATAGAGGACATGTGTTGATATAGTGGGCATATTGACATGTGGACATGTTGACATAGTGGACATGTTGACATAGTGGACATGTGTTTACTGTGTCTGAATCTGTTGTTGCAGGAATGTTTAGAGAAGTGTGGGCAAAGTCTCCAAGAGATAGTCAACTACCACATGGTAAGACCCTCCACACACACTTACACACACACGCACTTACACACACACACACAAACACACTCTTGGACTTCTGTCAGCTGGTCTCAACAAGCATGCTCTCTCTGTATGTATAAATCATCACCATGATAAATGTTTGGCTGTATTGCTTATATAACAAACAACAGTGATGAAGCCACATCTGTAGTTCCTGATGGTGTCAGGATATCTACCATGCGTGAGAAGCAGCTAGACTCTCTTTGTAATGATCGTGTGTGTGAGGAAATCTCTAATCATCAAATGTGCGAGTGATTAACATAGGATCAGCATCTAATCCAAGCTTTCACTTCATATAATGATTGTGTTTGTATGTATCGTGTGTATATGTTCATTTGTCCATTTTAGATGTACAAATTAGGTTAACATCGTCACATAAAGATGGAAAGAACATGGAGAAATAGAGCGACACACACAAGCTAGCACACACAAAGAAATACAAAAACAAGGAAACACACACAGGCGAGCAGAATGCCAGGATGTATGTAGATGTGTTGGATTGTGTGTCCAGCTGTTCCAAATCTCTCCTTGTCTGACCAGCGTTGTTGTGGGGGTTTGTGTGTGTGTGTGTGCAGGTGTTTGTGTGTGTGTGCAGGTGTTTGTTTGTGTGTAGATGTGTGTGTGTCTTAACCCCCTATCTTCTCATCCTCTCTCTCCCTCCATCTCTCTCCATCTCTCTCCATCTCTCCCTCCATATCCCCCTCCATCTCTCTTCGTCTATCTTCATCTCTCTTCATCTCTCTTCATCTCTCTCCATCTCTCTCCATCTCTCTCCATCTCCCCCTCCATCTCCCCCTCCATCTCTCTTCATCTCTCTCCATCTCTCTCCATCTCTCTCCATCTCTCTCCATCTCTCTCCATCTCTCTCCATCTCTCCCTCCATCTCTCTCCATCTCTTCCTCTGTGTGAATTCGTTTTTTCTTCTCGTGTTTAGCAAATATGGGGAAATCTCAGCTGTACACCACCCTCTAGTGGTAGAGTAGAAGAATGCAAATGTGAAGAGGTCCTGTTGAAGCAGAGATAGGGTCTCATGACTGAGCCTGAGTTAGGCTGGTTGGGTGGAGCTACATTACTGTACGGCACAATACTGCCATGTCTAGAATAACAATGGAGACAGCAAACATTATCGCTTACAGAGGCGGGAAATAACAGTAGGACAAATACTTCAATAACTGGAACCTATTTTTCTTGTATTAGTCCTTTACTCTCTCTCTATCTCTCCCCCCATCTCTCTCTCTCCTCTCTCCAGATTTTGTTCGATCAGGCTCAGCGATCTGTAAAACAGCAGCTACAGACCTTCATCAAGGAGTGAGTGTTGTATCTCCTCACACGCTTGTATTTCCTCACACGCTTGTATCTCCTCACCCGCTTGTATCTCCTCACATGCCCTGTTCAGTCTGACAGGGTTTGAATGTGTTGGCTAACCTCAAACTTGGGTTCATTTAAATGTGTAAAAATGTAATATTAAACACCAACCTACATGTATCAAATCTGACTATCAATGCTAACCACTCCCCCTCCATCCCTTCCCTTCCCTCCCCCTCCCCCCCCCCTCCCCCCCTCGCTCAGAGATGTGCGTAAGTTCAGGGAGACACGCAGGCAGTTTGAGCGTGTGCGTGAGGAGCTTGAGTTGGCGCAGGTGAAGCACGCCCAGGCGCCTCGCACACGGCCTCACGAGGCGGAGGAGGCAAGCACGGCCCTCAGCTCTGCCCGGCGCAGCTTCAGACACCTGGGGCTGGACTACGTGCTGCAGGTGGAGAGAGGGATGCTAATACACATCTTACTGGGTCTCAAACATTCACTCCCATTCAAAATGGTCTCTTTAGTTAAACAAGACCACACACACATACCCTCCCTCACACACAAATAAAGTACATATTACTTCCTTGTTCTAGATCAACGTCCTTCAATCCAAAAAGAAGTTTGAGATTCTTGATTCAGTAAGTAGAAACCTTTTCAGTTTAGTCTCAGACAGTTTGAGGGATTTTAAGATTTTGAAACGTTTGATTTCTTATTCACTTTTCCATCTCTCTCTTTCTCTCCCTCTCTCCTCCTCTGGTTCCAGATGCTGTCATACTTGCACGCCCAGTACACATTCTTCCAGCAGGGTTACAACATCCTGGATGAGATCGACCCCTACATGAAGAAGCTAGCAGCAGAGGTGAGCAGCAGCCACACAGGCAGCACACACATGACAGCAGGAAGTGGCCTGGCTTTCCCTTAGCTGGCCCCATGAGGGGAAACAATCAGATCATTCTTGAGAAGTCTGTCTTTTCGGTTGTGTGTGTGTTTGTGTGTGTGTTAGTGTGTGTGTGTGTTTGTGTGAATGTGTGTGAGTTTGTGTGTGTGTGTGTCCAGTGTGTGTGTGTTTGTGTGTGTGTGTCTGTGGGTGTGTCTGTGTGTGTGTGTGTGTGTGTTTGTGTGAATGTGTGTGTGTGTCTGTGGGTGTGTCCAGTTTGTGGGTGTGTCCAGTGTGTGTGTGTGTGTGTTTGTGTGAATGTGTGTGTGTGTCTGTGGGTGTGTCCAGTTTGTGGGTGTGTCCAGTGTGTGTGTGTGTGTGTGTGTGTGTGCTGGCCCTCTGGACTCCAGACTCTCTCTGACTGTGTTCCTCCTGTTCAGCTGGATCAGCTGGTCATTGACTCAGCTGTGGAGAAGAGAGAGTTGGAACACAAACATGCTATCATCCAACAAAGGGTAAGACAATCCCCTCTCTCCTCTCCCCTCTCCTCCCCCCCTCTCCTCCCTCTCCTCCCTCTCCTCCCCCCCCTCCTCCCTCTCCTCCCCCCCTCTCCTCCTCTCTCCTCCCCCCTCTCCTCCCTCTCCTCCCTCTCCTCCCCCCCCTCCTCCCTCTCCTCCCCCCCTCTCCTCCTCTCTCCTCCTCCCTCTCCTCCCTCTCCTCCCCCCCTCCTCTCCTCCTCTCTCCTTCCCCCCTCTCTTCCCCCCTCTCCTCCCTCTCCTCCCCCCTCTCCTCCTCTCTCCTTCCCCCCTCTCTTTCCCCCTCTCCTCCCTCTCCTCCCCCCTCTCCTCCTCTCTCCTTCCCCCCTCTCTTCCCCCCCTCTCCTCCCTCTCCTCCCCCCTCTCCTCCTCTCTCCTTCCCCCCTCTCTTCCCCCCTCTCCTCCCTCTCCTCCCCCCTCTCCTCCTCTCTCCTTCCCCCCTCTCTTTCCCCCTCTCCTCCCTCTCCTCCCCCCTCTCCTCCTCTCTCCTTCCCCCCTCTCTTTCCCCCTCTCCTCCCTCTCCTCCCCCCTCTCCTCCTCTCTCCTTCCCCCCTCTCTTTCCCCCTCTCCTCCCTCTCCTCCCCCCTCTCCTCCTCTCTCCTCCCCCCTCTCCTCCCTCTCCTCCCTCTCCTCCCCCCTCTCCTCCTCTCTCCTTCCCCCCTCTCTTCCCCCCTCTCCTCCCTCTCCTCCCCCCTCTCCTCCTCTCTCCTTCCCCCCTCTCTTTCCCCCTCTCCTCCCTCTCCTCCCCCCTCTCCTCCTCTCTCCTTCCCCCCTCTCTTCCCCCCCTCTCCTCCCTCTCCTCCCCCCTCTCCTCCTCTCTCCTTCCCCTCCTCCTTCCAGTCAATCAAGGTGAATATTTCAGTGATGTCATTATTGATCAGGATTAACTGGGTGTGGGATAGTAGCACTGATTAGGACTGATTAGGACTGAGTGCTGATGCAGTATAATAAGACAGTTCAGGACAAAGCTGAACAAGCTGAACTAAAGACGTCAAATAAGCGACTTGCACAGAAAAAACTTATTTAACATATAATGCAGATCAAGGATGTCTGCCTGGTTAAGATTACATTCTTTATCTATTTCCATATTAAATTAACACAAATGAAGCCCTAAAAATATATCTCTGCATTACATGACTTTTCAACAGAGATAAAGAAATTGGGAAATGTTTTCATGTTTGTCTATCCTGTCATGCAAATATGAACTCTCTTGTTTTTGACAAGTAGGACTAAAATGACAAAATATGTTTTATCGATCAAGATTATATATTTTTTTTTACAATATCCCTCAAAACCATACACAAATACACACACATACACACTGTACATCCACACAAACACATAAGTGGGAGGTGGATTCTCCTACTCGTAGTGCTAATAGATGGTCACATGACCCCCTAGTCTTCTGACAGGGACCTTGTTACATGATGATCATTTCCAAGTCAAATTGAATGACACCCTCAGAATGTTAGCATGTTTCATTTTGTTTGAACATATTGATGGTTTTACAGGTTTAGAGGTGATTTAAAAAAACTCCCCAGCTGCAACACATCTCACAAAACACAATATTCTGATATTATAAACTGCTACTGAAGTGTGTTCAGTGTTCTGGACTGGTCTCTCTCTTATCTCTCTCTTATCTCTCTCTTATCTCTCTTCATGTTACCATGGTGATGTGTCCTCTTGCCCATGTGATGCTCCTCCCCGCAGACCTTGATGCAGGTGAGTCTCTCCTCTCTCTGGGATTATCAGGTTATTATGTATGTGTATGTATTAAGTATTATACCTGAAGGATAGACTGTGTCAGAAAGATGGGAGGTCAATCCTGCTCCTCTCTGGACCAGCAGGGGGCAACTGAGAGGCAGCTGGTGTTACTGCTGCTCACCTGACTGATTAATGACTGACTGATTAATGACTGAACAAAGTACAAAAGCTCTGTTGGTCTGAAGAGTGTTTGTGTGGGTTGTATGAGTGGTGTTTGTCTGGATTTTATGTTGGGATCCCTGTGTGTGTGTGTGTGTGTGTGTGTGTGTGTATCCTGATCTCTTGTGAGGACTTTTTTCCTTGGTTCTCCTTACTCTCTTCTCCCCCTCTTCCCTCTCTCCTCTCTCCCCTCTTCCCTCTCTCCTCTCTCCCCTCTTCCCTCTCTCCTCTCTCCCCTCTTCCCTCTCTCCTCTCTCCCCTCTTCCCTCTCTCCTCTCTCCCCTCCTCCCTCCCTCTTCTCTCCCCTCTTCCCTCTCTCCTCTCTCCCCTCTTCCCTCTCTCCTCTCTCCCCTCTTCCCTCTCTCCTCTCTCCCCTCCTCCCTCCCTCTTCTCTCCCCTCCTCTCTCCCCTCATCCCTCTCTCCTCTCTCCCCTCCTCTCTCCCTCTTCTCTCCCCTCCTCTCTCCCCTCCTCCCTCTCTCCTCTCTCCCCTCCTCCCTCCCTCTTCTCTCCCCTCCTCCCTCCCTCTTCTCTCCCCTCCTCTCTCCCCTCATCCCTCTCTCCTCTCTCCCCTCCTCTCTCCCTCTTCTCTCCCCTCCTCTCTCCCCTCTTCCCTCTCTCCTCTCTCCCCTCCTCTCTCCCTCTTCTCTCCCCTCCTCTCTCCCCTCTTCCCTCTCTCCTCTCTCCCTCTTCTCTCCCCTCCTCTCTCCCCTCTTCCCTCCCTCTTCTCTCCCCTCCTCTCTCCCCTCCTCTCTCCCTCTTCTCTCCCCTCCTCTCTCCCCTCCTCTCTCCTCTCTCCCTCTTCTCTCTCCCTCTTCTCTCCCCTCCTCTCTCCCTCCTCTCTCCCTCCTCTCTCCCCTCCTCTCTCCTCTCTCCCTCTTCTCTCTCCCTCTTCTCTCCCCTCCTCTCTCCCTCTTCTCTCCCCTCCTCTCTCCCTCTTCTCTCCCCTCCTCTCTCCCCTCCTCTCTCCCCTCCTCTCTCCCTCTTCTCTCCCCTCCTCTCTCCCTCTTCTCTCCCCTCCTCTCTCCCCTCCTCTCTCCCCTCCTCTCTCCCTCTTCTCTCCCCTCCTCTCTCCCTCTTCTCTCCCCTCCTCTCTCCCCTCCTCTCTCCTCTCCTCCCTCTTCTCTCCCTCCTCTCTCCCTCCTCTCTCCCTCTTCTCTCCCCTCCTCCCTCTTCTCTCCCCTCCTCTCTCCCTCCTCTCTCCCTCTTCTCTCCCCTCCTCTCTCCCTCCTCTCTCCCTCTTCTCTCCCTCCTCCCTCCTCTCTCCCTCTTCTCTCCCTCTTCTCTCCCCTCCTCCCTCCTCTCTCCCTCTTCTCTCCCTCTTCTCTCCCCTCCTCTCCTCCCTCTTCTCTCCCCTCCTCTCCCCTCCTCTCTCCTCTCCTCCCTCTTCTCTCCCTCCTCTCTCCCTCCTCTCTCCCTCTTCTCTCCCCTCCTCCCTCTTCTCTCCCCTCCTCTCTCCCTCCTCTCTCCCTCCTCTCTCCCTCCTCTCTCCCTCTTCTCTCCCCTCCTCCCTCCTCTCTCCCTCTTCTCTCCCTCTTCTCTCCCCTCCTCTCCTCCCTCTTCTCTCCCCTCCTCTCCCCTCCTCTCTCCTCTCCTCCCTCTTCTCTCCCTCCTCTCTCCCCTCCTCCCTCTTCTCTCCCCTCCTCCCTCTTCTCTCCCCTCCTCTCTCCCTCCTCTCTCCCTCTTCTCTCCCCTCCTCCCTCCTCTCTCCCTCTTCTCTCCCTCTTCTCTCCCCTCCTCTCTCCCTCTTCTCTCCCCTCTTCTCTCCCCTCCTCCTCCTCTCTCCCTCTTCTCTCCCCTCTTCTCTCCCCTCCTCCCTCTTCTCTCCCCTCCTCTCTCCCTCTTCTCTCTCCCTCTTCTCTCCTCTCTCCCTCCTCTCTCCTCCCCTCCTCCTCCTCTCTCCCCTCCTCCCTCCCTCTTCTCTCCCTCCTCTCTCCCTCCTCTCTCCCTCCCCTACTCCTCCTCTCTCCCCTCCTTCCTCCCTCTTCTCTCCCTCCTCTCTCCCTCCTCTCTCCCTCCTCTCTCCCTCCTCTCTCTCTCCTCCTCTTCTCTCCCCTCCCCTCCTCCTCCTCTCCTCCTCCTCTCTCCCCTCCTCTCTCCCCTCTTCACTCTCTCCTCTCCTCCTCCTCTCTCCCCTCCTCCTCCTCTCCCCTCCTCTCTCCCCTCCTCCTCCTCTCTCCCTCCTCCCTCCTCCTCCTCTCTCCCCTCCTCCTCCTCTCTCCTCCTCCTCCTCTCTCCTCTCTCCCTCTTCTCTCCCCTCCTCTCTCCCTCTTCTCTCCCCTCCTCTCTCCCTCTTCTCTCCCCTCCTCTCTCCCTCCTCCTCTCTCCCCTCCTCTCTCCTCCCTCCTCTCTCCCTCCTCCTCCTCTCTCCCTCCTCCTCCTCTCTCCCTCCTCCTCCTCTCTCCCTCCTCTCTCCACTCCTCTCCCCCTCCTCTCTCCCTCTTCTCTCCCTCCTCTCTCTCTCTCCTCCTCCTCTCTCCCTCCTCCTCTCTCCCCTCCTCTCTCCCCTCCTCTCTCTCTCTCCTCTCTCCCTCTTCTCTCCCTCCTCTCTCTCTCTCCTCCTCCTCTCTCCCTCCTCCTCTCTCCCCTCCTCTCTCCCCTCCTCTCTCTCTCTCTCCTCCTCCTCCCTCCTCTCCTCCTCTCTCCTCTCTCCCTCTTCTCTCTCTCTCCTCCCTCCTCCCTCCTCCTCCTCTCTCCCTCCTCTCTCCCCTCCTCTCCCCCTCCTCTCTCCCTCTTCTCTCCCTCCTCTCTCTCTCTCCTCCTCCTCTCTCCCTCCTCCTCTCTCCCCTCCTCTCTCCCCTCCTCTCTCTCTCTCCTCCTCCTCCCTCCTCCCCTCCTCCCTCTCTCCTCTCTCCCCTCCTCTCTCCCTCTTCTCTCCCCTCCTCTCTCCCCTCTTCCCTCTCTCATTTCTCCCCTCCTCCCTCTTCTCTCCCCTCCTCCCTCTCTCCTCTCTCCCCTCTTCTCTCCCTCCTCCCTCCTCTCCCCTCCTCCTCTCCCCTCCTCCTCCTCCTCCTCCCCTCCTCAGTACACTTCTGCTTCCCTGGTCTTTCTCTCCTCTCCTTTATGTGTTAACAGTTAACAGTGTGGCCCCCTGGGATCTGTGTTCTCAGACAGTGACAACATGGCTCCACAACTGTGTGTGTGTGTCTGTGTGTGTGTGTGTGTCTGTGTGTGTGTCTGTGTGTGTCTGTGTGTGTGTCTGTGTGTGTGTCTGTGTGTGTGAGTGTGTCTGTGTGTGTGTCTGTGTGTGTGAGTGTGTCTGTGTGTGTCTGTGTGTGTGTGTGTCTGTGTGTGTGTGTGTGTCTGTGTGTGTGTCTGTGTGTGTGTGTGTGTCTGTGTGTGTCTGTGTGTGTGTGTGTCTGTGTGTGTGTGTGTGTCTGTGTGTGTCTGTGTGTGTGTCTGTGTGTGTCTGTGTGTGTCTGTGTGTGTCTGTGTGTGTCTGTGTGTGTGTCTGTGTGTGTGTCTGTGTGTGTCTGTGTGTGTGTCTGTGTGTGTGTCTGTGTGTGTGTCTGTGTGTGTGTCTGTGTGTGTCTGTGTGTGTGTCTGTG
>CM059317.1:20121093-20186965 GCA_030340685.1 Protosalanx chinensis | reverse complement strand
TTTTGATCTTGTGTTTGGTGATCAGAGTGTTTTTGATCTTGTGTTTGGTATTCAGAGTGTTTTTGATCTTGTGTTTGGTATTCAGAGTGTTTTTGATCTTGTGTTTGGTGATCAGAGTGTTTTTGATCTTGTGTTTGGTATTCAGAGTGTTTTTGATCTTGTGTTTGGTGTTCAGAGTGTTTTTGATCTTGTGTTTGGTATTCAGAGTGTTTGGATCTTGTGTTCTGTAGAAGTCTAGGGGTCCACTGCTCCAAGGTGCGCTCCCTCACACTGGACTCTTGGGAACCAGAGTTACTCAAGGTACACTTCCTGTTTCCTGTTCCTAACCTGACATCTTCCTGTTTCCTGTTCTTGCCCTGACCTTGGTAACGCTTCTTTCTCCTCACCTAGCTGATGTGTGAGCTGGGGAACACAGTCATCAACCACATCTATGAGGGAGCCTGCGAGGAGTTGGGCGCCCGGAAGCCTGGTCCAGCCAGCACCAGGTGAGTCCTCCTGCAGAGAAGAAGCAGGACCAGGAAGTTCTCCAGGAACACACCTGCACTCTCCTGTCAGGCATGTTGTGTATGAAGTCCTCCTGCTGTGAGTCAGACAGGAAAAGGAGAGCTGGATCCAGGCCAAGTACGTGGAGCGACGCTTTCTAAGGAAGCTGCGTGTCAGTGGGGAGGGGGAGGGGAAGCCCCCGCCCCTGGGGGGGGAAGAAGTGTGTCAGACGCAGTAGCTCAGCACGGCCACCCAAGACCCCCAGGAGACACCCTGGGAGCGCCTCACCTGCCAGTCTGTCTGCAGGTCAGGAGACACACACAGTCACACTCAGTCAGGGGGTTCAGTCCTCTCAGTTTAACTTCAGTGTTTCTGTGTTTCTGGATGTTCAGCGGCTGCAGCAGCAAAGTTCCGTCGTGACTCTCTGTTCTGTCCTGACGAGCTGGATAACTTGTTCTCCTACTTTGACACTGGATCTGGGCCTCGCAGTAAGTACAGGGTGGGGTGTGTTGTGGTAGTGTGTTGTGGTTGTGTGTGTGTGTGTGTGGCTAACGTGCCCTTGTGTGTGTGTGTGGCTAACGTGTCCTTGTGTGTGTGTGAGTGTGTGTGTGTGGCTAACGTGTCCTTGTGTGTGTGTGTGTGTGGCCCCTGTGGGCCCTGCAGGTCTGAGCAGTGACAGTGGTTTGGGCGGCAGCACCGACGGCTCCACAGATATCCTGGTGTTTGGCTCTGTGGTGGACAAGGTCAACGAGGAGGGTAGGTCACTGTGTGATGTGTGTGTGTGTGAATGACTGTGTGTGACTGTGTGGGAGTCAGGTGGCTCAGCGGTTAAGGCGTTGTGAGATTGATTCCTGGCTGTGGCTACATGACATTGTGTCCTTGGGCAAGGGACTTCACCCTACCTGCCTCAGGGGGGAATGTCCCTGTACTTACTGTAAGTCCCTCTGGATAAGAGAGTCTGATAAATGAATACATGTAAATGTGTGACTGTGTGTATGTGTGTGTGACTGTGTGACTGTGTGTGTGACTGTGTGTGTGTGTGTGTGTGTGTGTGTGTGTGAGACTGTGTGTGTGACTGTGTGTCATTAGCAGTATGAATATAAAATACATATTTATATTCAAGCATCGTTTTCTGAGCTCAGCTCAACTTAACTGTGACATGTCACCAAAAGTGTTTTTGTTCTTCCAGAGGAATCTGATGACTCCAGTGTGGAGGGGGAAGGTGAGGGGGAGAGCTGGGGGGAGGTGAGGGATCAGTCCCCTGGATCCCTGCTGCTGAGGGGCTGCCGTCTGCGCTGCCTGCCCCTCATGGCTGAGGCTCTGGCCAGGGGGAGCGGACGTCAGTTCTGCTAATGAGGATGAGGAAGGTCGCACACCCCTCATCCATGCTGTCGTAGGGGTGAGCAACACAACACAAACACACACTGTGTTCTGCTGCATGTGTGTGACGTGTGTGAGCCTGTGTGTGTGAACCTGTGTGTGAACCTGTGTGTGTGTGAACCTGTGTGTGAACCTGTGTGTGTGTGAACCTGTGTTGTGTGAGAACCTGTGTGTGTGTCTGAACCTGTGTGTGTGTGAACCTGTGTGTGTGAGAACCTGTGTGTGTGTCTGAACCTGTGTGTGTGTGTGTGTGAACCTGTGTGTGTGTGTGAACCTGTGTGTGTGTGTGAACCTGTGTGTGTGTGTGTGAACCTGTGTGTATGTGTGAACCTGTGTGTGTGGTGTGATCCTGTGTGTGTGTGTGTGTGTGATCCTGTGTGTGTGTGTGTGTGTGTGTGTGAGCCTGTGTGTGAACCCGTGTGTGTGTGTGAACCTGTGTGTGTGTGTGTGTGAACCTGTGTGTGAGCCTGTGTGTGTGAGAACCTGTGTGTGTGTGTGAACCTGTGTGTGAACCTGTGTGTGAACCTGTGTGTGTGTGTGTGAACCTGTGTGTGTGTGTGTGTGTGTAAACCTGTGTGTGAACCTGTGTGTGAACCTGTGTGTGAACCTGTGTGTGAACCTGTGTGTGTGTGTGTGTGTGAACCTGTGTGTGAGCCTGTGTGTGTGTGAACCTGTGTGTGAGCCTGTGTGTGTGTGTGTGTGAACCTGTGTGTGAACCTGTGTGTGTGTGTGTGTGTGAACCTGTGTGTGTGTGTGTGTGAACCTGTGTGTGAACCTGTGTGTGTGTGAACCTGTGTGTGTGTGTGTGTGAACCTGTGTGTGAACCTGTGTGTGTGTGTGTGTGAACCTGTGTGTGTGTGTGTGTGAACCTGTGTGTGAACCTGTGTGTGTGTGAACCTGTGTGTGTGTGTGTGTGAACCTGTGTGTGAACCTGTGTGTGTGTGTGTGTGTGAACCTGTGTGTGTGTGTGTGTGAACCTGTGTGTGAACCTGTGTGTGTGTGAACCTGTGTGTGTGTGTGTGTGAACCTGTGTGTGTGTGTGTGTGTGTGAACCTGTGTGTGTGTGTGTGTGAACCTGTGTGTGTGTGTGTGTGTGTGAACCTGTGTGTGTGTGTGTGTGTGAACCTGTGTGTGTGTGTGTGTGAACCTGTGTGTGTGTGTGTGTGAACCTGTGTGTGTGTGTGTGTCCTGCAGTCCTCTCTGGTAGCTTGTGAGTTCCTGCTGCAGAACGGAGCTGACGTTAACCAGCGTGACAGGAGAGGGCGGAGCCCACTGCACCATGCCACACACCTGGGACACACTGGGTGAGACCTCACCCTAGCCCCGCCCTACCTGTAGCCCCGCCCCCCCCGCTGTTTGTTTATGTATCAGTACGAACATGACACATTCTTGCTTCTCCCTCCCTCCCCTCTCTCTCTGGAGCTCTCCCCCCTTTCTCTCCCCCTCTCTCTCTGGTGCTCTCCTCCCCCTCACTCCCCTTCTCTCTCTCTGATGCTCTCCTCCCCCTCGCTCCCCTTCTCTCTCTCTCTGGTGCTCTCCTCTCCCTCGCTCCCCTTCTCTCTCTCTCTGATGCTCTACTCCCCCTCGCTCCCCTTCTCTCTCTCTGATGCTCTACTCCCCCTCGCTCCCCTTCTCTCTCTCTGATGCTCTCCTCCCCCTCGCTCCCCTTCTCTCTCTCTGATGCTCTCCTCCCCCTCGCTCCCCTTCTCTCTCTCTCTGGTGCTCTCCTCTCCCTCGCTCCCCTTCTCTCTCTCTCTCTGATGCTCTCCTCCCCCTCGCTCCCCTTCTCTCTCTCTCTGGTGCTCTCCTCCCTCTCTCCCCTTCTCTCTCTCTGATGCTCTCCTCCCCCTCGCTCCCCTTCTCTCTCTCTCTGATGCTCTCCTCCCCCTCGCTCCCCTTCTCTCTCTCTGATGCTCTCCTCCCCCTCGCTCCCCCTTCTCTCTCTCTCTGATGCTCTCCTCCCCCTCGCTCCCCTTCTCTCTCTCTCTGATGCTCTCCTCCCCCTCGCTCCCCTTCTCTCTCTCTCTGATGCTCTCCTCCCCCTCGCTCCCCTTCTCTCTCTCTGATGCTCTACTCCCCCTCGCTCCCCTTCTCTCTCTCTCTCTGGTGCTCTCCTCCCCCTCGCTCCCCTTCTCTCTCTCTGGTGCTCTCCTCCCTCTCTCCCCCCTCCCTTCTCTCTCCAGACAGGTGTGTTTGTTTCTGAAGAGGGGTGCGTCCCAGGGGGAGCTGGATGAGGAGGGGCAGGCTCCTCTGAATGTGGCAGTGCAGGCAGCCAACGCAGACATCGTCACACTGTGAGTGGTCACACTAGGGGCGGGGCTTCTCAGTGGTCACACTAGGGGCGGGGCTTCTCAGTGGTCACACTAGGGGCGGGGCTTCTCAGTGATCACACTAGGGTAGGGGCTTCTCAGTGATCACACTAGGGGCGGGGCTTCTCAGTGATCACACTAGGGGCGGGGCTTCTCAGTGGTCACACTAGGGGCGGGGCTTCTCAGTGGTCACACTAGGGGCGGGGCTTCTCAGTGGTCACACTAGGGGCGGGGCTTCTCAGTGATCACACTAGGGGCGGGGCTTCTCAGTGGTCACACTAGGGGCGGGGCTTCTCAGTGATCACACTAGGGGCGGGGCTTCTCAGTGGTCACATTAGGGGCGGGGCTTCTCAGTGGTCACACTAGGGCCGGGGCTTCTCAGTGATCACACTAGGGGCGGGGCTTCTCAGTGGTCACACTAGGGGCGGGGCTTCTCAGTGGTCACACTAGGGGCGGGGCTTCTCAGTGGTCACACTAGGGGCGGGGCTTCTCAGTGATCACACTAGGGGCGGGGCTTCTCAGTGGTCACACTAGGGGCGGGGCTTCTCAGTGATCACACTAGGGGCGGGGCTTCTCAGTGGTCACACTAGGGGCGGGGCTTCTCAGTGGTCACACTAGGGGCGGGGCTTCTCAGTGATCACACTAGGGGCGGGGCTTCTCAGTGGTCACACTAGGGGCGGGGCTTCTCCGTGATCACACTAGGGGCGGGGCTTCTCAGTGGTCACACTAGGGGCGGGGCTTCTCAGTGGTCACACTAGGGGCGGGGCTTCTCAGTGATCACACTAGGGGCGGGGCTTCTCAGTGGTCACACTAGGGTCGGGGGCTTCTCAGTGGTCACACTAGGGGCGGGGCTTCTCAGTGGTCACACTAGGGGCGGGGCTTCTCAGTGATCACACTAGGGGCGGGGCTTCTCAGTGGTCACATTAGGGGCGGGGCTTCTCAGTGGTCACACTAGGGCCGGGGCTTCTCAGTGATCACACTAGGGGCGGGGCTTCTCAGTGGTCACACTAGGGGCGGGGCTTCTCAGTGGTCACACTAGGGGCGGGGCTTCTCAGTGGTCACACTAGGGGCGGGGCTTCTCAGTGATCACACTAGGGGCGGGGCTTCTCAGTGATCACACTAGGGGCGGGGCTTCTCAGTGGTCACACGTATCAGTTTGCTTTATTGACACGTCCTTTTCTCTTTCCATCCCACCTCCTCCCCCCTCCCCTTCCACCTCCTCCCCCCTCCCCTTCCACCTCCTCCCCCCCTCCCCTTCCACCTCCTCCCCCCTCCCCTCCCACCTCCTCCCCCCTCCCCTCCCACCTCCTCCCCCCTCCCCTTCCACCTCCTCCCCCCTCCCCTCCCACCTCCTCCCCCCTCCCCTTCCACCTCCTCCCCCCTCCCCTTCCACCTCCTCCCCCCTCCCCTTCCACCTCCTCCCCCCTCCCCTTCCACCTCCTCCCCCCCTCCCCCTTCCACCTCCTCCCCCCTCCCCTCCCACCTCCTCCCCCCTCCCCTCCCACCTCCTCCCCCCTCCTCTTCCACCTTCTCCCCCCTCCCCTTCCACCTCCTCCCCCCTCCCCTTCCACCTCCTCCCCCCTCCCCTCCCACCTCCTCCCCCCTCCCCTTCCACCTCCTCCCCCCTCCCCTTCCACCTCCTCCCCCCTCCCCTTCCACCTCCTCCCCCCTCCCCTTCCACCTTCTCCCCCCTCCCCTTCCACCCTTCTCCTCCTCCCATCTCCTCCCCCCTCCTTCCCCTCCTCCCCCCTCTTTCCAGGCTGCGTCTGGCCAGGATGAATGAGGAGATGCGTGAGGCAGAAGGTCCTGTGGCTCTGGGCCAACCAGGCCAGTATCCCAGCAGCAGCCCCACAGAACAGCAGTACAGGAAGTGCATTCAGGAGTTCATCTGCATCACCATAGAGGAAGACTAGGGCACAGCACAGAGCCACCCATAGACACTGATCTGAAGTCAGCACGCCCACTTTCCTCAGGACCCCTCTGTAACATGGTTCAGGGCTAGTTGCCTGGTCTCAGATCTGTGTCTAAGGGCAAAAACTCCATGGAGTTCAGGGCATTAGTGGAAAGGGTGAGCAGGGAGATAGAGAGTGGAACACACATATCCAGTGTGTTGGAGGTGGGCTGTTCTGTCGTTCTGTGTTAATGTGTTCCTCTTCCGGACTGTATCACTGCTGTTCTGTGACCCTCATCTATACTGCCACTTACCCTGCTGTTCTGTGACCCTCATCTATACTGCCACTTACCCTGCTGTTCTGTGACCCTCATCTATACTGCCACTTACCCTGCTGTTCTGTGACCCTCATCTATACTGCCACTTACCCTGCTGTTCTGTGACCCTCATCTATACTGCCACTTACCCTGCTGTTCTGTGACCCTCATCTATACTGCCACTTACCCTGCTGTTCTGTGACCCTCATCTATACTGCCACTTACCCTGCTGTTCTGTGACCCTCATCTATACTGCCACTTACCCTGCTGTTCTGTGACCCTCATCTATACTGCCACTTACCCTGCTGTTCTGTGACCCTCATCTATACTGCCACTTACCCTTCTTCCCTCTCAATCTTCTCTTCAGCTTCTAGATTTTGCTTTCAAGTTGATGTCACTTAGAAATGCTGTCAGGTGAAGATATACTAGGGAGTGTTTGAAGTGTTTAGTCGTGTCATGTGATCAGTGGTGTTCGTCTGTTACAGCCAAGAAGGAGGTGTAGTTAGACTCCTTGGCAAGGCATGATGGGAAACGTAGTGTGGGATAGCTGTGCACACAGAAGGCAAGGGTGTTAAAACTGTGACAGATAAATAAAGGGCTTAGGGTTTAGTAAAGGGCTTAGGGTTTAGTAAAGGGATTAGGGTTTGGTAAAGGGCTTAGGGTTTAGTAAAGGTTTTAGGGTTTAGTAAAGGGCTTAGGGTTTGGTAAAGGGCTTAGGGTTTAGTAAAGGTTTTAGGGTTTAGTAAATATATTAGAGAGAGAGAGAGTGGATAAAATGATGCTGAGCTTGAATGAAACTATAAATAATACCATTATTTAAAAAAAGAAATGCAGCTGCACTTTTCTGACCTGACAGTATTATGATTTGTTTGTTTATTCAGTGTTGTTTTGTTTTGTCGTGGGTTCGTTCAGTCAAACTGTCTTTATTTGTTTTTTATTTATGTCAAACCTCTCAAAATACTAGTGTAATGAATATTGAGATGCAGAATGGATTTCTGGAGACCATTTTACTTATATTCTTTCAACAGGCAGTATTATCTTCTTTTTATACAGAATATATTTTTGATTATTTCTGTTTTGAAATAATACACATCTGTCCATCTAACTGTCCTCTTATTAGCATCAGGAACAAGTCAAGGCTGTCATACGAAACACTCATTCCAGATCTTGGGAGATATTATGTTAGATGACTAAGATGACTGCAAGGGTCAACACTAATAATGTATTAGAGCCAGAGTGTGTTTTTTTAAACAGGTTAGGATCCAAGAGTAACTGGGTCCTGGATTAGTTTCAGTTTGACTCCACATTAAACTGGCCTGTGATAGTTTAGCTGCTGTGAGCTGAAAACGAACAGGTGACTAACCAGGCAGCTAACCAGGCAGCTAACCAGGCGACTAACCAGGCAGCTAACCAGGCGACTAACCAGGCAGCTAACCAGGCAGCTAACCAGGCAGCTAACCAGGCGACTAACCAGGCAGCTAACCAGGCAGCTAACCAGGTGACTAACCAGGCAGCTAACCAGGTGACTAACCAGGCAGCTAACCAGGCAGCTAACCAGGCGACTAACCAGGCAGCTAACCAGGCGACTAACCAGGCAGCTAACCAGGCAGCTAACCAGGTGACTAACCAGCCAGCTAACCAGGTGATTAACTAGGCATTAACCAGGCAGCTAGCCAGGCAGCTAACCAGGCAGCTAACCAGGCGACTAACCAGGCGACTAACCAGGCATTAACCAGCCAGCTAACCAGGCATTAACCAGGCAGCTAACCAGGCAGCTAGCCAGGTAGCTAGCCAGGCAGCTAACCAGGCAGCTAGCCTGGCAGCTAACCAGGCAGCTAACCAGGCAGCTAGCCAGGCAGCTAACCAGGCAGCTAACCAGGCGACTAACCAGGCGACTAACCAGGCATTAACCAGCCAGCTAACCAGGCGACTAACCAGGCATTAACCAGGCAGCTAACCAGGCAGCTAGCCAGGCAGATAACCAGGCAGCTAACTAGGCAGCTAGCCAGGCAGCTAGCCAGGCAGCTAGCCAGGCAGCTAACCAGGCAGCTAGCCAGGCCATGCGTCTTCTGGTGTGTGTATGTTGACTTCAGTACACTGCTGTGGTGATGCTCATTTTAAGTCTCTAGTTGATCTGCTTGCTCTCAGCCTTTATACAACAACCTTCCTGCATGCAAGATTTCATTTTTACTCTTCTAAATTATCTGTAAAAACATTTTGGGATTCACTGTTACATTGTTCTGTAGTATTTGGAGACATCTTTGTATTATTTACGTTTGTATATCTTTGAAGTACTTCCTTTCATGTGTTTACAAACACTGAGAAAAAAATAATGCAGACAATAAAGCTGAAGGGATGTTTATTAAAGTCTCTTCCTTCTCTCACCCTGGGTTCATGTTTGGCTCTTCTCTGTGTCCTCAGGGTTACTGTTGAACTGCTGTCAGACTGGTACACTGTGGGACATTAATGACTGAGTGTCGGTGTCTGTGTCTCTAACAACATGGCTTCACTCTTGGCTCTGGGGAATGCAGTCACACATTACGGCTTTACCACTCAAACCACTCAGGCACTTGATTTGTACAGACTCATTCAAGATGTTTACACAAACAGTAACTCTCAAATATATTTGATGTAGGGATTCTACTGCAGAGGTTGTTACCAAAAATGGATTATGACTGAAGTTGGGGGTTTTCCCTCCAGTATCTGTTAATGAAAAGGGCTAATCAGATGAAACTGAATTTGATGCTCCCAGGAAGAAAGTGACTTAATGTGTGTTGTTGCTTCCATCAGTACAGGAATCACAGCTGAAGGCAAGAGAATGAGGAACATGGATGGTCGTGAGAAAGTGAGTGAAGCATCATGGTCTGTGACCTCTGTCCATATCTGTTTCTCTGCTTTAGCATAAACACACACAGGTGTGTTTTACCATCCTAATGAGAACCAACAACTCTCAATCAAAGTCTTATTCCTTAAACAACCTGACCTGCTTATGTCTGAAGCGAATAAGGAACTGAAGGGTTGTTTGGTGGGATGGAATTAGCTGGTAAACCATAAAGAAAATGTGATGCTAGTTTTAGTCAGTGCGCAGCGTGTGTTCCTCTATTGCAGGTGTCTCTAGTGTCTCTAGTGTGTCTCTAGTGTGTTCCTCTACTGCAGGTGTCTCTAGTGTGTTCCTCTACTGCAGGTGTCTCTAGTGTGTTCCTTTACTGCAGGTGTCTCTAGTGTGTTTCTAGTGTGTTCCTCTACTGCAGGTGTCTCTAGTGTCTCTAGTGTGTTCCTCTACTGCAGGTGTCTCTAGTGTGTCTCTAGTGTGTTCCTCTACTGCAGGTGTCTCTAGTGTGTTCCTCTACTGCAGGTGTCTCTAGTGTGTTCCTTTACTGCAGGTGTCTCTAGTGTGTTTCTAGTGTGTTCCTCTACTGCAGGTGTCTCTAGTGTCTCTAGTGTGTTCCTCTACTGCAGGTGTCTCTAGTGTGTCTCTAGTGTGTTCCTCTACTGCAGGTGTCTCTAGTGTGTCTCTAGTGTCTCTAGTGAGTTCCTCTACTGCAGGTGTCTCTAGTGTGTTCCTCTACTGCAGGTGTCTCTAGTGTCTCTAGTGTGTTCCTCTACTGCAGGTGTCTCTACTGTGTTCCTTTACTGCAGGTGTCTCTAGTGTGTCTCTAGTGTGTTCCTCTCCTGCAGGTGTCTCTAGTGTGTCTTTAGTGTGTTCCTCTACTGCAGGTGTCTCTAGTGTGTCTCTAGTGTGTTTCTCTACTGCAGGTGTCTCTAGTGTGTCTCTAGTGTGTTCCTCTACTGCAGGTGTCTCTAGTGTGTCTCTAGTGTCTCTAGTGAGTTCCTCTACTGCAGGTGTCTCTAGTGTGTTCCTCTACTGCAGGTGTCTCTAGTGTGTCTCTAGTGTGTTCCTCTACTGCAGGTGTCTCTAGTGTCTCTACTGTGTTCCTTTACTGCAGGTGTCTCTACTGTGTTCCTTTACTGCAGGTGTCTCTAGTGTGTCTCTAGTGTCTCTACTGTGTTCCTCTACTGCAGGTGTCTCTAGTGTGTCTCTAGTGTCTCTACTGTGTTCCTTTACTGCAGGTGTCTCTAGTGTGTCTCTAGTGTCTCTACTGTGTTCCTCTACTGCAGGTGTCTCTAGTGTGTCTTTAGTGTGTTCCTCTACTGCAGGTGTCTCTAGTGTGTCTCTAGTGTGTTCCTCTACTGCAGGTGTCTCTAGTGTGTCTCTAGTGTGTTCCTCTACTGCAGGTGTCTCTAGTGTGTCTCTAGTGTGTTCCTCTACTGCAGGTGTCTCTAGTGTGTCTCTAGTGTGTTCCTCTACTGCAGGTGTCTCTAGTGTGTCTCTAGTGTCTCTACTGTGTTCCTTTACTGCAGGTGTCTCTAGTGTGTCTCTAGTGTCTCTACTGTGTTCCTCTACTGCAGGTGTCTCCACCTACACCAACATCTTTGGGGAGTTTTCTGGCCCGGCATCTCTCCAGCCCCAGAAGCTAATCAGGCTGTGGAAGCGACTAACTGGCAACTACAACCAACGACAACCAACTTCAACTACAACCAACTTCAACTCTCACAATGTATGTTTCACGATATAAAAGCCCACTGTGTTCGGGGTCAATCACGTTGCTATGCTCAGTGACCGATGGTCTTTGTAAAAGCTCTCTCTTGTAAGTCGCTTTGGATAAAAGCGTCTGCTAAATGAGTAAATGTAAAAATGTCCATCAGAACCACATTACACTGAAACTCAGTTGACTGAGGGCTAAAAACTGGGATTAGAAGCCAGAATCTAGACTAAAATCTATGAAGTTACTTTATTGTCATTTGAGGAAATGTGTGAAAACATAAATAGCATTAACACTTTGGGGTATTTTATATCAGTAGCATCAACACTTCGGGGTGTTTGCTGATGAAGATAGGTTTGACTTTGACATTTGTCAAATAATTTGTAAAGACCGTCAAAAATATGTAAAAATGTCATTCTGGTTATTCTAGTGAATCGGTAAAATTTATCTACAGAGAATAAAAAAATATGAACAAGAATATTTGTGTTGAAAACCTTTATAAACGTAAGTACCTTTTATAAAAGGAGAGCCATGAGATCATGAACATGAATGGATATTAATTTCGGGGATAATAAAATGTTTTCTGATTGTTGTCATTTGTCTTTATGGATTTCTCATGCTGCATGAGAAAACAGCTGGGGTAAATAAACCTCAGATTAAAAAATACACAACACTTTAGTAATATACGTTTTGCGGAACTGTCATTCATTAGGGGCAATTTCCAGAGTGTCCAATTAACCACATACATGTCTTTAGACGGTGTCTGCTCTATACTCCCTCTAGGAGAGAGACTGGTCTGCTCTATACTCCCTCTAGGAGAGAGGCTGGTCTGCTCTATACTCCCTCTAGGAGAGAGGCTGGTCTGCTCTATACTCCCTCTAGGAGAGAGACTGGTCTGCTCTATACTCCCTCTAGGAGAGAGGCTGGTCTGCTCTATACTCCCTCTAGGAGAGAGACTGGTCTGCTTTATACTCCCCTAAGGAGAGAGGCTGGTCTGCTCTATACTCCCCCTAGGAGAGAGGCTGGTCTGCTCTATACTCCCTCTAGGAGAGAGGCTGGTCTGCTCTATACTCCCTCTAGGAGAGAGGCTGGTCTGCTCTATACTCCCCCTAGGAGAGAGGCTGGTCTGCTCTATACTCCCCCTAGGAGAGAGGCTGGTCTGCTCTATACTCCCTCTAGGAGAGAGGCTGGTCTGCTCTATACTCCCTCTAGGAGAGAGGCTGGTCTGCTCTATACTCCCCCTAGGAGAGAGGCTGGTCTGCTCTATACTCCCTCTAGGAGAGAGGCTGGTCTGCTCTATACTCCCTCTAGGAGAGAGGCTGGTCTGCTCTATACTCCCCCTAGGAGAGAGGCTGGTCTGCTCTATACTCCCCCTAGGAGAGAGGCTGGTCTGCTCTATACTCCCCCTAGGAGAGAGGCTGGTCTGCTCTATACTCCCTCTAGGAGAGAGGCTGGTCTGCTCTATACTCCCCCTAGGAGAGAGGCTGGTCTGCTCTATACTCCCTCTAGGAGAGAGGCTGGTCTGCTCTATACTCCCTCTAGGAGAGAGGCTGGTCTGCTCTATACTCCCCCTAGGAGAGAGGCTGGTCTGCTCTATACTCCCCCTAGGAGAGAGGCTGGTCTGCTCTATACTCCCTCTAGGAGAGAGGCTGGTCTGCTCTATACTCCCCCTAGGAGAGAGGCTGGTCTGCTCTATACTCCCTCTAGGAGAGAGGCTGGTCTGCTCTATACTCCCCCTAGGAGAGAGGCTGGTCTGCTCTATACTCCCTCTAGGAGAGAGGCTGGTCTGCTCTATACTCCCCCTAGGAGAGAGGCTGGTCTGCTCTATACTCCCCCTAGGAGAGAGGCTGGTCTGCTCTATACTCCCCCTAGGAGAGAGGCTGGTCTGCTCTATACTCCCCCTAGGAGAGAGGCTGGTCTGCTCTATACTCCCCCTAGCGGATGAAGGCTCTCAGCTCCAGGAAGCCATGTTGAGCAGCTTAACTAAATTGGAAAGTCTCCATGTTAACGTCGCTGCTTGTTTTTCGGTTTGGGATTTAACAACATAAACTTCGCTTTACATTGGGTCTTTCCGCTAATAACTACTTGAATTGGGTTCTGTGGAGAGGTGACTGAAATATCACGTTGTGTTTCACAACATGTAGTTATTGTTTTGCTTTTGTTGTTGATGTGAAATGCTAGCGAGGCTAACATAGCAACATAGCATCTGAGCTGTTAGCATCAGCGGCCTGGTTAGCCTGGTCAGTACCAGCTAGATCTAACAGCTTTAGGGTTAGTCTACAGATATCTGATTTTAATAGTTTATCAGTATGTAAATAATGGTTTATAATCTCCCATCTGTAGACCCAGGTTAGCTGGTTTAGCTGGTTAGCAGATCTATGTCTCCATCACTACCTTAGCGTTGCTAACCAGGTTAGGACAGTTTAAGCTACAGTAATGTTGACTTTGCGTCTGATTTCATCAATAGTATAATTATTTAATGTGCTATTTGCTTACTAATTTGGGAAGGGGTACGGCAGCTTTACCAAATATCTGTCAAGTTAAAGACAAGTTCCGGTTTAGCAGATTGCGTAATTAATCAGACATTAGTTGTGTTGTTCTGGTCATGTCTGTGTTATTCTGCACATTAATGTGGATTATTACATACATCCAGTCTGAAAGTTAAGGCTGCCTGGATGTAGGACACCCTTCACACTAACTAAAGCCCAGGAAATTATTTTAATTATGATTATGTGTGTTATGGCATACTGTGTTAAGATGGGGTTTACTGTGTGTGATTATGTAATGTCTCTGTGTCCAGATGAACAGTAATGGGAGCAAGAGAGCGCCAACCACAGCCACACAGAGACTGAAACAGGATTACCTCCGAATAAAGAAAGACCCTGTGCCTTATATCTGTGCTGAACCTCTCCCCTCCAACATACTGGAATGGTGAATGGCTCACTTTGATCATGTGACCTTTTGCAACATCAAGACATCCTTATTTTACTTTTTTACCTTTTTATTCTTAAAAGACAACTCAATCATTTATAATGTGCTCTCTTAGTACACATTTTTCCTAAACACATTTGAGTGCAAAGTGAGGATTGTGATAATCTTCATAAATTCCAGTTTCATCATGTGTGTTTGTGTTTTACAGGCACTATGTTGTCAGAGGTCCAGAGAAGACACCATATGAAGGTGACATTGTTGACAAGTGACATTACTGACTAGTGACAT
Organism: Protosalanx chinensis; assembly: GCA_030340685.1. NCBI lineage: Eukaryota > Metazoa > Chordata > Actinopteri > Osmeriformes > Salangidae > Protosalanx > Protosalanx chinensis. The sequence continues at coordinate 20,172,822 of CM059317.1, read as the reverse complement.
TACTGACTAGTGACATTACTGACAAGTGACATTACTGACCAGTGACATTACTGACCAGTGACATTACTGACCAGTGACATTACTGACTAGTGACATTACTGACAAGTGACATTACTGACCAGTGACATTACTGACAAGTGACATTACTGACAAGTGACATTACTGACTAGTGACATTACTGACAAGTGACATTACTGACCAGTGACATTACTGACAAGTGACATTACTGACCAGTGACATTACTGACTAGTGACATTACTGACAAGTGACATTACTGACTAGTGACATTACTGACCAGTGACATTACTGACTAGTGACATTACTGACAAGTGACATTACTGACCAGTGACATTACTGACCAGTGACATTACTGACTAGTGACATTACTGACAAGTGACATTACTGACCAGTGACATTACTGACCAGTGACATTACTGACCAGTGACATTACTACCTGGTGACACCCACAGCGGCGTCAAGTGAACATGGTTTTCTCTGTCACTAAGTTTGTGTCATGCTCATGCCAGCTCTTATTCACAGGAGGATATTACCATGGAAAACTGATATTTCCTCGTGAATTCCCCTTCAAGCCGCCAAGTATCTACATGATTACACCAAACGGGAGATTTAAATGCAACACAAGGTATGACTCATCAGTTAACTAACACAAGATGTTAGTAACACAAGGTTCTGGTGTTGTGACCTGGTCTTGTGACATACATTTACTGTACATTTGTTCATTTATCAGAAAGATTGTGGTTTTTTGGCAGAGGATGAAGGGGTCACCATCACAGATCCCAGGGTGATTGAGAGATTGTGGGAGATGTGGGTTTGTCCGGGATGATGAGAAGTTCTGTTTTGGCGAAGTTCAGCTGGAGATGGTGTCTGGTCGTCCAGGCCGAGAGACAGGCCTCAATCCTAGCTGAGATCCCCAGATCGGTCGAGGGAACGACGGGTACAGCTGCATGTCGTCAGCGTAGCAGTGATAGGAGAAGCCATGGGAGGAGATGATTGGTCTGAGTGAGGTGGTGTACAGGGAGAATAGGAGAGGTTCGAGGTTAGAACCCTGTGGGACCCCAGTGGAGAGCTGGCAGGGGGAGCTGTCATCCACAGGAGACCTGGTAGGATATTTCCATCAGGTAGGATGAGATCCATTAAAGTGCAGTGCCAGTGATGCCAAGCTCAGAGAGTCTGGCGAGCAGGATCTGATGGTTGACCGTATCAAATGCCACAGAGAGGTCCAGCAGAATTACAACAGATTACCTTGAAGCAGCTCTGGCAGACTGGGGGGCAGTGGTGACTGACAGGAGTGGCAGTGTTGTGACCTCATGTTGTGACCTCATGTTGTGACCTCATGTTGTGACCTCATGTTGTGACCTCATGTTGTGACCTAGCCCTCCTGAACGACCTGCTGTGCCCCCAGGTTGTGTCTCTCCATCACAGACTTCCACCCTGACACCTGGAACCCTGCTTGGTCTGTATCCACCATACTGACCGGTCTGCTCAGCTTCATGGTGGAGAAGGGCCCGACCCTGGGGAGCATTGAGACATCCGACTACACGGTGAGTTCAGGGGTCGTCCAGATCAATTTCCCGTGGTGGTCTTGTTGTTCGTACGTACATTACGTGAAATACCTTGTAATATTATTTACATGCAATAACTCTCTACATGTCTATATGTGGTTCACATTCGAGACAGGAACCACTTACTTAACCGCGTTTTTTTTATCTTGTACTATGTCGTGCCCCCTTATTGTTATTACCCTGCAACTCTGTGTGCTTTACTTTACCCTGCTGCTGTTGTGAACTGCAATTTTCCTCCCTGGTGGACAAATAAAAGTTTCCTTATCTTATCTTATCTTACCTCAGACCACACAGTGAGTTCAGGGGTCAGACCACATGGTGATGGAGCTTCTATCAGTTAGTCAGACTCAGTTCCATAAAGCCAGTTTAACGTAGTTCAATCTAATTTACTAAGGAAACAGGGACAAGCTGTCTATCAAGCTACCATTATGCATGAAACACTGGTGCATTAAACACTGTCAGACTGTATAATGAACACTGGGATATGGATGATCTTATCTTATGAACATTTACTTTGTTTGTGCAGAAACGACAGCTGTCCGCACAGAGTCTGGCTTTCAACCTGAAGGACAAGGTGTTCAGTGAGCTGTTCCCTGATGTTGTTGATGTAAGTATAGAAACCTTAGCTGAACCCAGCCTGGAAGGTTCCCCTACACTCACTCTCTCCCCTGGCCTGTCTCCTTCTCTCCCTCCCTCTCTTCCTCTCCCTCCCTCTCTTCCTCTCCCTCCCTCTCTTCCTCTCCCTCCCTCCCTTCTCTTCCCCTTCCTCTCCCTCTCGTCCCCTCCCTCTCTTCCTCCCTCTCTTCCTCTCCCTCCCTCTTCTCCTCCCTCTCTTCCTCCCTTTCTTATTTCCCCTCCCTCTCTTCTCCCCCCCCTCTTCTTCTCCCCCCTCTCTTCTTCTCCCCCCCTCTCTTCCTCTCCCTCTCTTCTTCTCCCTCCCCCTCTTCTTCTCCCCCCCTCTCTTCCTCTCCCTCTCTTCTTCTCCCCCCCTCTCTTCCCCTCCCTCCCTCTCTCCTTCCTCCCCCAGGAGATCAAACACAAACAGAAGCTCCAGGAAGAGTTGAGTGTTCGCCCGCAGCCCCTCCCCCTCCCAGACGTGGTCCCTGATGGTGACCCACAGCACGCCCACTACGGCCTCCCTCCACTGAACGGAGCCCCCGCCCCCCTTGCTCACCCCGCTCCCGGCCTCCAGCAGGCCAATCGCAACCACGGACTGCTGGGAGGAGCCCTGGCCAACCTTTTTGTGATCGTGGGCTTCGCCGCGTTTGCGTACACAGTGAAATATGTGTTGAGGAGCATAGCCCAGGAGTGAGGGTGATCTCCACAGGCAGGCGGCACAGGACAGTAGACAAACCCATACAGAGGGGGGTCCCCCCACCCCCTCTCCCCCCCACTCAAGACTTTGGAAGATCAAGGTTTAGAGTCCCCTGCCCTTGCAGGGGTGAGGCAGGAGGAAGGTGGGGGGAGGGGGAGGGGGGGTTAAATAGTTGTGATCCAATCTGTGTTTTGGGTGGTTTACAGGAAGTGCTTGGCTCATGGGTTGTAGGAGAGTGTGACTGAAGCCAGCAGACAGGTCTTTCTCTGGGTGTACAGCCATACCGGGGGTGGGGGGGTGGGGGGTTCTATGTATCAGTCATCAGATGTGGCCCCATGGTCTGATGTGGCCCCATGGTCTGTGGTTCTCCAAACAATAGCTTCTTCTCATTCCTAACTTTCAGGAAAATAAAATGTGTCTTTTCTTGGGATGTGGTTGAGAGTCGTCTTGCCATCACATCCCTTAACTACGAAACAACAACAGTTGGTGGATTTCATCTAATAGTTGTAGCTCAAATGCTTCCGTTTCCTAGAACGTTTGTCATAAGATGATTTCAAGGGGCTTTGGCTTGTGACATGAAGGCTGTCCTTCGTAGATTATCCAGGTTTGAAATTTAAATAGCAACTAACTAAATATGTGTTTATTCCACTGAAAGACGCAGTAAAACACCAGGAAATGAGGCCGTGAAATGAGTAACTCGTTCTCAGGAAACCTGAGTCACAGTCCAGTGAGATAAGCTTGTTGTAATAGGCTGAATATGGATGATGTGACAATGATCAGAGATAAAGTAGAAGGACAAAGTTGTGAATAAAATGATAAATGACGTCGCTCTGAATTAGTTCCTTTGGCTGTTGGTAAAATTCCATGAAGTGTTTGTTTAGCCTGTTGATGGATTCAGGTTAGAGGACAACAGGTCACAGTCAGCCTGCTCCATCTAAGGGCCAAACAGTTCAGCACTGTCTACAGAGAATCAAGAGACCAGCAACTTCCAAATCTCCAATCAGCTTAGTTGACCAGTATAGCAAAGCTCTGTTAGGTCCAACCTATGAGACAGCTTGGAGGAATCTACACAACCTTCTGGATATTTTTATTCTTGCAGTTGGCTTTCTTTTATTTATAATTGTAGCTTTGGGTGCTGGATAGTTATGGCAGAAGGACTCATGTTGCTTGCCAAAGAGGGCATGAATAGTGTTGCTGACTAGGAACGCAACAAGCTACCACCCAGGCTAGCAGATTGCTCATACTTTACTGTTGTGTATTTAGCGAAGGTTGTTCTATTGTGTGTTGATTTTAACATAAACCGTCAAAGGCAGAAGGGCTGCTGGCATCACATCCATGCAGCTCATGATGGGAATCCTGTGGTGACATGGACACATCTGTCCCCACTCCAGCTGAGACATGGACACATCTGTCCACACTCCAGCTGAGACATGGACACATCTGTCCACACTCCAGCTGAGACATGGACACATCTGTCCACACTCCAGCTGAGACATGGACACATCTGTCCACACTCCAGCTGAGACATGGACACATCTGTCCACACTCCAGCTGAGACATGGACACATCTGTCCCCACTCCAGGCCCAATCAGCACATGAGTGTAAATGTATGTCTTCTTAGTTAATTCAAATAAATTACCCTGCCCAGCAGGATGTTTAAGAAATCTCTTGTTCTCTCACTTTATTACAAAATGACAAACTGAAGCGGGATTAAGATACATTTTCATTTGTTTACTTTATACCAGTTAATCAGTCAAAAGGCTATTGGACAACAAAAATAAATAAAGAGGAGAGAATTTGTTTGGGTCCGTCTGCTGCCTCGCACATCTGATCAGCAGCACAGAGCAGGAAACTTCCAGACGTGACGTCACCCACCATTTCCTTCTTTCACGATCAACTGGGGTGAGATGTAACACCAGCTGGGGATGGATTGTAACAATGAGAGGTAATTTGCTCAAATAAGATCCACACTATAAAATGTAGTTATTGACCTGTGCCAACTGGTATGCAAACTTCCTGACCTATAAGCAAGTGATCAGTAAACATGTTATCCCCATGAATGATGTATGACACCTTGGGGCAACAAGTAAGCCACCACAATTGTTTTGGATAGCTGTAAATAAATTATCTACCTCTTAATAATAGGTATAATAATTACAAATACATTTTTATTATTATGCCTATCTAATTGTTACTTCTCGAGGGGTTAACCCATAGAACAGATCAGCTGTTTCTGTTAAATACTCTGTCAAGAGTTCCTCCTGTTACAACTATCCCCACAACAACTAGCCATTACATAGCTAAGGTATGTGGGTTTGAAGTTAGCATTAATACTGAGCATCAAATTAAACTAGAGAAACAGTTACTTTAGGTGATATAAATCGCAACTTTGCATCTACAATAGAATTATCACTAGACAAAAAACAAAGTGGATTGAAAAAAATACTTTCTTACCTGAAAATCCGTATTTTGGTTGTAAAATGCAGTGTTGCTAACAAAGACATGCCACTTTTCATGTGAGCTTGAAATGGAAATGAGAGTCTACGATATTGATGACATCACTGTAGCTCTTTTCTAATTGGCCAAACTGACAGTGTCACAACTAACCCCGTGTTACAAATAACCCCGTGCTACAACAGTCCCCGGTCTCCCCTACATAGTTGCATTTGTGTCCGTATTACAAACTTCTTCCCTCCTTAATGTAATTGTTAAGACAACCATGTTTGCCAATATGTTTTAACTTGTTTTTATTTTCCCCAAACAGGTCAGGGAGAGACAGCCAGTTGGACTTTGTAAAGGTTTAAGGACACTATTTTCGACCCAGATCTCTGCAAACCTTTTTCAACTATTTTCATTAAATTAGACTCGAAGTACGAGACTCCGTATCTCTTTTAATGAACACGCTGGGAAAAAAGGCATACACATACTTTGATATTTTGACTATTCTGAGGATAGTAGAAAGGCTATTTTTTCCCAACACAATTCAAGGTGATGGGATACATCTGCACCCAACTGTATAAAATTTTTTTATTGACTTGTTGCAGAATAACTACTGCTGTCATGCTGGGTGAACTCATTGCCCATCATAGCATAGCAATAAATTAATCAACCATTCATCAACTTCCACTTGAAAAATATGCGAATGCCTGTGAAAAACTCAAAAGAATCCTTCAAATCCATAAAAAATACGTTGGGCTGTGGATTTCCACTTACACGCATACACACTCTCAACTTTACTCAGTCAAAGCAACAAGATCACTTAATTGAGTCATCAAATATTTGTTTAAGTGTAAGAGTTTACAAAATGGCTACAATAATTTTAGTAAACTTTTACAGTGGGATAACATAAAATTGGGTACAACAATTTTAACAATAAAAATAACAAACAAGAACAACAAGGTTTTTTTTAATTCTCCTTGAATACAGATAATAATGTGGGTCGTCGTGTCATACGTCACGACAGGCGTGGGCAAGAAATAGGCAACATTACTTTTTAAATGGTGATGGCACCCATGTTTGCACAAGGTGAGGGTGGACGGTGCGCACGTGATCCAGCGACACAGTTGGCAGCGGACAGTCATCACGGTGCCCTGCAATCGCGTGAGCGCTTGGAGGCACGGCACGCAGAAGGTTTGCTGGCAGTGAAGGATTCGGGGGAAGTACTGTACGTGACTTCCTCAGAAATGTTTTGTTGGTGATGATTCAGTCGTACAACAAAAAATAAACAAGCTGTTAACAAGCTGCAAGCAAAAAATAAACAAGCTGTTAATTTTTCATCTTGAAACCGTGCCGCCGCCACCTATTTCTGAGGAAGTCACGTGCAGTACTTTGGAAACGCCCCAAACTGTGTTTAGATTAGATTTCCGCTATTAAGCAGGCTGCAGACATCAGACGGTAACATAGGGCTGCAAACACCAGGCTGCAGACATCAACCTCCACTTGCCAGCCATGATCCTGACAGAGGACACCGACTGTCCCGTGTGTTTACTAACCTACACCCGGACGAAGAGGATCCCCCGGGTCCTTCACTGCCAGCACACCTTCTGCATGCCGTGCCTCCAAGCGCTCACGCGGCTGCAGGGCTCCGTGATGACCGTCCGCTGCCCACTGTGTCGCTGGATCACGTGCGCACCGTCCACCCTCACCTTGTGCGGGTCGCTGTGGGTCAACACCAGCATCTGGGACCAGCTGACACCGACTGTGGAGCAGGATGGGGAGATGTGCGAATGGGCTGGAATTGAAGAAGTAACACACTCTACTCCGTCTGAACGGTCCGATTTCACCATGTTTCATATGAAATGTTGTCTTCTGCGGAAGCATTTATGTGTAACAGTTGTTTGTTGTTAATAAGACACTTTCAGACTCATTAAATTGGCTGTTTCTCCTTCTTGTTTTTGTCCCTTACAGGAAGACTGGTTGGAAGACCAAGTTATGTAAAATCCTAAAGAATCTGCAGGATATTCCACACCATAATCTCTCTTGATCTACCATGAATTGAGCTGGACTGCTTTGCATATTGGAAATCAGCCAATGGCAGCACTCTGGAGGAATGTGAGTAGAGCAGGTTTGCAGGGAGAATCATGACTTGATGATTGATGCATGCAGGCACAAGAAAAACCTAGAAAACAACTTTTCTTAATACAACTGACCTGGGATTCATGCCAATTACTGAGTAGTGACTTAAGTGGAACAAGTGTATTTATAAAATATAGTTTGGCCTATTGTTCTTTACATTTTATACTATACTATAATTTACTTCTTAATTATATATGTATATATATATTTTTTTTTTTACATTTCATTTTATGTGTGTTTAAATAAATGGTTTCTAAGCACCAGATTCATACTGTGATGTTCAGTGATGCTCAAGAGATATTTTTTTCTGTGATCTGTTGTTGTCATTCAAATGATCTGTGAAAACGTATGATTTTTTTAATGTGATCGGAAGGTTGCGAGTAAATGTCGTTTTTACATTGTATATAAAACAGCTACTCCTACTGTATTCTTCACTTGGGCTGTCATTGAAAATGTTAATATTAATAAAAACTGAAAAACACCTTGATTCATCTTTTCCAACTATTTCTTAAATTATCGAACACAGCTTTTCAATGACTGAAAAAGAGAAAAGGAAATTCAACAATTACACTTGAATTGAGCGGATAGTACAAACTGACTTATCCCATCATGTCCACATCATGTAGGCTTATTTGTAAAGCTTTTAACAGTTGGTAACTTGTTGGAGATATAAATAAATACATACATTTTTGAACACATTATAAATCACAATCAGAAATACAGTACAATATCAAATCAATATGCATTAAGGTAAGGAACATGATCTGAACAAAGTAGACCTCAAATAAATATATTTAGAGAATGTAATGGCATTTAGGAATAGTATGGCACTTCACATAATCTAATGTGCTTTAGAACTATTTGTTGGTCCCCATATGGTGACTTGCCAGTGTTGTTTGTTGTATCTCTTGCTTTATGTTCACAATCGTTGTGTTATGCATTTATAGTTCTTCCCTTGGCACTTATTGGTTCTCATGATGTATGATTTACAATCTAAAAAACCCACTGTGTTCGGGGTCTATCAGAATCAGAATCAGAATCAGAATCACGTTGCAATGCTCAATGACTGATGCTCTTTGTAAAAGCTCTCTCTTGTAAATCGCTTTGGATAATTCTGATTCTGATTCTGATAAAAGCGTCTGCTAAATGAATAATGTAAATGTCAATAAAACATTAGCAATATCAGAGGGCATCTACATTATTTTTCTTATCTTAAATTCTTATGTTTATTATCTTTCTTATCTTAAATTCGTATGTTTATTATCTTTCTTATCTTAAATTCTTATCTTTCTCAAATTCTCTGGAAGGAAGCAGGTTCCTGAGAAGTGTGAAAGGTTGAGCTGTGATTCAGCCGGGTACCGTAAATACTGTGACATGCGCAGTAATGCGTTTTATATGCGTGAATTGGAGCGCGTGCAGCTGGCGGTCTTTACGGTACCGGAAATGCTGCCCTCAGTTAAACAGCTGGTTAGTTCCGGTAAAAAAAACTGCCTCCTGGATTAAGGACAGTTCATTTTAAAATATCAAATAACCTTTCTAAATGAGAAGAAAATACGTTTTTATTATGTGACAACTTTTTACTTCATTTCAAAGGAATAAATCCACGTAGCTGGGTGAACACTTCGCGCGGCTTGTGGATGTTCTTGTTCTGTCGATGGGAAACAAAGCAGGCCTGCTAACATTAGCATCATTCTGCTAGCCTGAAGCTAAAATAAAATAAGATCCAGATCATCAGTGGAGGTGAATCCATGACATCATCGCTCTACAAAACCTATTCACGGTATGTTCATCATTTAGACGTGTATTATTGTATTAAACACACATCCAGACTGTTAATGTTTGTTCAGTTACTTTTCATTTGACGAGCTAAACTCTCTAGAATTAGACAGTTATAGTAACACTGTTATACCTGCAGCAGATATCATGTATGGAACTAGTTAGGTGACTATATAAGCCTTAATACTTTTACTACCCAGATAATTGGCATGAATCACGATCAGGATTGTTGAGGTCTCGACCTAAAGCTGCAGTGTTAGTGTGTTAGGGTTATCTGTCCAGGAGCTTCTGATGGGCTGTGTTAGTGTTAGGGTGTTAGGGTTAGTGTGTTAGGGTTAGTGTTAGCGTGTTAAGGTTAGGGTTAGTGTTAGGGTGTTATGGTTAGTGTTAGCGTGTTAAGGTTAGGGTTAGTGTTAGGGTGTTAAGGTTATCTGTCCAGGAGCTTCTGATGGGCTGGGTTAGTGTTAGGGTGTTAGGGTTAGGGTGTTAAGGTTATCTGTCCAGGAGCTTCTGATGGGCTGGGTTAGTGTTAGGGTGTTAGGGTTAGGGTGTTAAGGTTATCTGTCCAGGAGCTTCTGATGGGCTGGGTTAGTGTTAGGGTGTTAGGGTTAGGGTGTTAAGGTTATCTGTCCAGGAGCTTCTGATGGGCTGGGTTAGTGTTAGGGTGTTAGGGTTAGGGTGTTAAGGTTATCTGTCTAGGAGCTTCTGATGGGCTGACAACTCAATTTGTTCACAGCGTGGATACTGCTGTTGGAATAAAGTTTCATTGCAGTGTTTCATTGCAGTGTATTTTTACATTGTATTCATTTTTCATTTTATTAGTATGCCACATTTATGTTCTATGTTTGCTCATTCCTGCCAAAGTGAATTCTATGTTTGTTTATCTTGCATAGCGAATAAACCCCCATTCTGATTCTGATTACCATGTTAGTAAGGCCGAATAGACTCTACAAGCCTGTGGTACAAACTATGACAACCTATGCTGTGTGTCTTGGTAATGTTAACTTCTCAGTGGTTGTTAATGGCTGGAAATGACCTTCAGAGATCAATCAAGTACAAGTCTCACATCAACTCTTCAAGCATCTGGCTGTAACTCCCTCATCTCCCTCTTATCTCTCTGTTATCTCTCTGTTATCTCTCTTCCCCCCCCCTCTTCCCCACAGTGATGTCATCCCAGCTGCAGCTCTTCCCCCCTCCCTCGGTCTCCTCCAGTGCCTTCTGTCGGGTCAAGAAGCTGAAGGTAGAGAACTGTGTGTGGGACGCCCCCTCCTCTGAGGTGTACAGCAATGTGGGGCCAGGCCAGGGAGGGTATGCCTTCCCCCCTGGTGGACCCCCCTTTGCCCCTTCTGCCCTGGTGTTCCCCCCCGCCCCCCCGGGCTCGCGGGGCCAGGTGGCGGTTCGAGCAGCCGACAGCACTGGGAGCCTCTCCAGAGGGGCCAACCGACGTGTTGCCGCTGGCGACCACCACTACAACACACATTCATCCCACACAGAGACCCGCGGGCACCGGCAGGGACAGAAGAGGAGGGCGGAGGAACCCCCAGAGGGGGGGAGGGGCAGCGGGAGCGTGCAGATACTGGAGGAACTCTCAGCCCCTCCTTTCTCCACCCGAGGGGGTGGCGGAGGGGGCGGGGGCACCGGACAGTCAGTGCCCCACTCAGCCACCAAGAGCAGCAGCTCCAGTGGGGAGGGGGACTACCAGCTGGTGCAGCACGAGGTTCTGGCCTCCCCTGCCTGCAGCTACGAGGTGCTGGAGTTCCTGGGGAGGGGGACCTTCGGACAGGTGGCCAAGTGCTGGAAGAGAGGAACCAACGAGATCGTGGCCATCAAGATCCTGAAGAACCACCCCTCCTACGCCCGGCAGGGACAGATCGAGGTAGGGGACAACTTTCTCAAAGTGTGTGGGGGTATGTGTGTGTGCGTGTGTGTGTGTGTGCGCGTGTGTGTGTGTTTGTGTGTGTGCGCGTTGTTCCTAACTTGGTATCCTTCCTCAGGTAGGCATCTTGAATCGGCTGAGCGCGGAGAACGCTGATGAGTTTAACTTTGTGCGTTCGTACGAGTGCTTCCAGCACAAAGGCCACACATGTCTGGTGTTTGAGATGCTGGAGCAGAATCTGTATGACTTCCTAAAACACAGCAAGTTCAGCCCTCTTCCTCTCAGGAACATCAGACCCATCCTACAGCAGGTAAAGCTACTGTTTTCAATAACACAGTTCAATTCATGCAGACATCTATTTCAATACATGTATTACTGTAACTTGGAACACCATATCAGTTAGTGATTGGTGCTGGTTACAGTGACAGGAGAAAGCATGTTCCTGTGTTCCCCAGGTGGCCACAGCCCTGATGAAGCTGAAGAGCCTGGGTCTGATCCACGCTGACCTGAAGCCAGAGAACATCATGCTGGTGGACCCTCTCAGGCAGCCCTACAGGGTCAAGGTCATAGACTTCGGCTCAGCCAGCCACGTGTCCAAGGCTGTCTGTTCCACCTACCTGCAGTCACGATACTACAGGTCAGTGCCTGAAATAGCCCTGAGGCCCTGGGATGCTTCTAAGAATGTCCACAGGCTTGTGATGAGTAACACCTGTGTTTCTTGTGATTAGTAACAGCTGTGTTCCTTGTGATAAGTAACACCTGTGTTCCTTGTGATTAGTAACAGCTGTGTTCCTTGTAATAAGTAACAGCTGTGTTCCTTGTGATTAGTAACAGCTGTGTTCCTTGTGATTAGTAACAGCTGTGTTCCGTGTGATGAGTAACAGCTGTGTTCCTTGTGATAAGTAACGACTGTGTTCCTTGTGATTAGTAACAGCTGTGTTCCTTGTGATTAGTAACAGCTGTGTTCCTTGTGATTAGTAACAGCTGTGTTCCTTGTGATTAGTAACAGCTGTGTTCCTTGTGATTAGTAACAGCTGTGTTCCGTGTGATAAGTTACAGCTGTGTTCCTTGTGATTAGTAACAGCTGTGTTCCTTGTGATAAGTTACAGCTGTGTTCCTTGCTGTGCAGAGTAACAGCTGTGTTCCTTGTGATAAGTTACAGCTGTGTTCCTTGTGATAAGTTACAGCTGTGTTCCTTGTGATAAGTTACAGCTGTGTTCCTTGTGATAAGTTACAGCTGTGTTCCTTGTGATAAGTTACAGCTATGTTCCTTGGGATAAGTTACAGCTGTGTTCCTTGTGATAAGTTACAGCTGTGTTCCTTGTGATAAGTTACAGCTGTGTTCCTTGTGATAAGTTACAGCTGTGTTCCTTGCTGTGCAGAGTAACAGCTGTGTTCCTTGCTGTGCAGAGTAACAGCTGTGTTCCTTGCTGTGCAGAGTAACAGCTGTGTTCCTTGCTGTGCAGAGTAACAGCTGTGTTCCTTGCTGTGCAGAGTAACAGCTGTGTTCCTTGCTGTGCAGAGTAACAGCTGTGTTCCTTGCTGTGCAGAGTAACAGCTGTGTTCCTTGCTGTGCTCCTTGGTCTGCAGAGCTCCAGAGATCATCCTCGGTCTGCCTTTCTGTGAAGCCATCGACATGTGGTCTCTGGGCTGTGTGGTTGCTGAGCTCTTCCTGGGATGGCCTCTCTACCCTGGGGCGTCCGAGTACGACCAGGTAATCTCTCTCTTCCTCCCTCTCTCCCCCGCCTCTTCTTCCTCCCTCTCTCTTCCTCTCTCTCTCTCTCTCTCTTCTCCCTCTCCTCCCCCCTCCCCTCCCCGAGGTCATTGCTGTATGTTTTGCTGGTACTTGGTGGTGGTGAGAGTATAACAAGTGTCTCCCCCAGATCCGCTACATCTCCCAGACTCAGGGTCTTCCAGCGGAGTACCTGCTGAGCGCCGGCACCAAGACCAGACGCTTCTTCAACAGAGGCCCTGACTCCAGCTACCCTCTGTGGAGACTCAAGGTGACTCATTCCCAAACCAGGAAAACGACACTAGATAAATAGTTAAATACGATTTTTGTTGTCAAAGTCACTTGATCTCATGTGACATATTTTAAGGGCCTGCAATAATCCAATCTGACTAATGCAGCACCATAGCAATCTGTTATCCAATTAGGGTTCAGAGTTATCCAATAAGGTCGGAGTAGACTCTCATTCGTCCAGGACTGTTCCATTGTAGAAAAGCTTTCAGACATAGTCCTCTGGACACTGCTTTCAAAATCTAGAAGTTTCGAACCCCATCAGAAAGTTCAGATATTTATGTCCTGCTTAAGCCCCGCCTTCTGGGAGGGGTCTACCTTAATATCTGTTACTCTGCGTTAGAATACCATTAAGGGTTCAAATAAGGGTTATGGGCCACTAATTGGTGAACACAATTTTCATTGAAAGTGAATGTTCAGGTCCCTTTAGGATAATAATATAACGTGCGTGTACGTGCGTGTTTTTCTAGACTCCCTCAGAGCACGAGGTGGAGATGGGAACCAAGTCGAAGGAGGCGAGGAAGTACATCTTCAACTGCCTGGATGACATGATGCAGGTAAGAGGAACGACAGGTGTGCTCCTGTGTCAGTAGCATGTGCTCTTGTGTCAGTAGCGTGTGCTCCTGTGTCTGTAGCGTGTGCTCCTGTGTCTGTAGCGTGTGGTCCTGTGTCTGTAGCGTGTGGTCCTGTGTCAGTAGCGTGTGCTCCTGTGTCTGTAGCGTGTGCTCCTGTGTCAGTAGCATGTGCTCCTGTGTCTGTAGCGTGTGGTCCTGTGTCAGTAGCATGTGCTCCTGTGTCTGTAGCGTGTGCTCCTGTGTCTGTAGCGTGTGCTCCTGTGTCTGTAGCGTGTGCTCCTGTGTCTGTAGCGTGTGCTCCTGTGTCTGTAGCGTGTGCTCCTGTGTCTGTAACGTGTGGTCCTGTGTCTGTAACGTGTGCTCCTGTGTCTGTAGCGTGTGCTCCTGTGTCTGTAGCGTGTGCTCCTTTGTCTGTAGCGTGTGCTCCTGTGTCTGTAACGTGTGGTCCTGTGTCTGTAGCGTGTGGTCCTGTGTCTGTAGCGTGTGCTCCTGTGTCTGTAGCGTGTGGTCCTGTGTCAGTAGCGTGTGCTCCTGTGTCTGTAGCGTGTGCTCCTGTGTCTGTAGCGTGTGCTCCTGTGTCTGTAGCGTGTGCTCCTGTGTCTGTAGCGTGTGCTCCTGTGTCTGTAGCGTGTGCTCCTGTGTCTGTAGCGTGTGCTCCTGTGTCTGTTGCCAGGTCAACTTGTCGTCTCACCTTGAGGGGACAGACATGCTGGCTGAGAAGGCCGACCGACGAGAGTTCATCGACCTGCTAAAGCGTATGCTCCGATTGGATGCTGACAAGAGGATCACGCCCACTAAGACTCTAGGCCACGCCTTCGTCTCCATGACGCACCTCCTGGACTTCCCTCACAGCTCCCAGTGAGTCACTACGCCACACAGGAAAGATGTCATTTGATACATTTATGTTTTAAACGTTTCTTAAGGAGGACCGTGTTGTTTCTAACACTTGACTTCCTGTAACATGTCAATCTCGACAGATTTATTTCCTGTCTTCCTCACACTGAAATGTGGTCTGCAGATAGTGTGTTTTTGTTGAAAGCCTTAACCAGGTACACATGATTGTCACTGTACAGATTGTACTGTGCTTGCTGTTGATGCCCCTGGCTGTTTGTGTTTCAGTGTAAAGTCCTGCTTCCAGAACATGGAGGTGTGTAAGCGCCGTAGTTCTTCCTTTGACAGCAGCAAGACCCTCTTCTCCACCAACACTGTCCCAGGCAGCGCTGCTGGTAACCTCACCGTCACCTTCAGCAGCCAGCTCAACCAGCACAACCAGGCCAGTATACCCCCCTACCTCTGATAGTGGTATATCCATCAAGGATTATTTCTATACTAACCCTGTGTGGGCTGATCCATCAGGTGCCTTCTGCGGGGGGAGCCGTTCCACTGCTGAACTACCAGCCGGCCCTGTACCAGCAGGCCACCATCAACATCCCGGGTCTGGCCCCCCCAAGTGTCCCCCTGCAGGGCCGCCCCGCCCTCTGCAGCCAGGCCCCGCCCTTCCAGCAGACCCTCATCGTCTGCCCCCCCTCCACCCTCCAAGGTGCCCCACCTGCTGTCAGCTCAGTCTCACAATCTCACAGCACTGCTTTCTTCTGGCAGTCTCATACTGCCTTTGGGTTCTCTATGGTAACATGGTGTGGTTCTGTATGGGTTCTCTGTAGTAACACGTTGTGGTTCTGTATGGGTTCTCTGTGGTAGCACGGTGTGGTTTTGTGTGGGTTCTCTGTGGTAACATGGTATGGTTCTCTGTGGTAACATGGTATGGTTCTCTGTGGTAACATGGTGTGGTTCTCTGTGGTAACATGGTATGGTTCTCTGTGGTAACATGGTGTGGTTCTCTGTGGTAACATGGTGTGGTTCTCTGTGGTAACATGGTATGGTTCTCTGTGGTAACATGGTGTGGTTCTCTGTGGTAACATGGTATGGTTCTCTGTGGTAACATGGTGTGGTTGTGCTGGTCTCCAGGGCTCCAGGCGTCCAGTAAGAGCTCCAGTTTCCCCATGAGGATGGACTCTGTGGTGCCTCAGAACCAGACCGGACCCTCCCTGCAGATCCAGCCTGGTGTTCTGACTCAGGTGAGACTTGAGACCTGCAGCCATGGAGCTCTGATGCTCCTGATTTCACCAGTCATATCTTACTTATGTTGACATTCTGAAAATGGAAAGGTGTTAACAGTGTCCAAAGTAATAGTGGAAAAGCAGGTGTTTGTTCACCAGGGGTGTTCCAGGTGACCAGACTGTCTGTCTTAGAGCTGGTCAGGGTTTCACCTGTGGTGTTTCACCTGTGGTGTGTTTCACCTGTGGTGTGTTTCACCTGTGGTGTGTTTCACCTGTGGTGTTTTTCATGTGTGTTTCATGTCAGAGGGGTGTGTCTTGTCCAGGTGTGCCTCACCTCTTCACAGATTGGTTTCCCTCACTGACCATCAGTACAGATACAACGATCCTAAACTTCTCCTCCCCCCAATCACCAGGGCTCCTGTACGCCCTTGATGGTGGCCACCCTGCACCCCCCCTCAGTAGCCCCCCAGTACTCCCTGCCCCTGGGGGCCACCGGAGGGGGCCGCCCCCCCCTGCTGGAGCACACGGCCACCGTGCTGGTAAATCCCTCCCACCTGGAGTCTGGACCTACGACTAACCACACCCCCTCTCTCTACTCTGTCTCTCTAACCACACCCCCTCTCTCTACTCTGTCTCTCTAACCACACCCCCTCTCTTTACTCTCTCTCTAACCACACCCCCTCTCTCTACTCTGTCTCTCTAACCACACCCCCTCTCTTTACTCTCTCTCTAACCACACCCCCTCTCTCTACTCTGTCTCTCTAACCACACCCCCTCTCTCTACTCTGTCTCTCTAACCACACCCCCTCTCTCTACTCTGTCTCTCTAACCACACCCCCTCTCTCTACTCTGTCTCTCTAACCACACCCCCTCTCTTTACTCTCTCTCTAACCACACCCTCTCTCTACTTTGTCTCTCTAACCACACCCCCTCTCTCTACTCTGTCTCTCTAACCACACCCCCTCTCTCTACTCTGTCTCTCTAACCACACCCCCTCTCTCTACTCTGTCTCTCTAACCACACCCCCTCTCTCTACTCTGTCTCTCTAACCACACCCCCTCTCTCTACTGTCTCTCTAACCACACCCCCTCTCTCTACTGTCTCTCTAACCACACCCCCTCTCTCTACTCTGTCTCTCTAACCACACCCCCTCTCTCTACTCTGTCTCTCTAACCACACCCCCTCTCTCTACTCTCTCTCTAACCACACCCCCTCTCTCTACTCTGTCTCTCTAACCACACCCCCTCTCTCTACTCTCTCTCTAACCACACCCTCTCTCTACTTTGTCTCTCTAACCACACCCCCTCTCTCTACTCTGTCTCTCTAACCACACCCCCTCTCTCTACTCTGTCTCTCTAACCACACCCCCTCTCTCTACTCTGTCTCTCTAACCACACCCCCTCTCTCTACTCTGTCTCTCTAACCACACCCCCTCTCTCTACTGTCTCTCTAACCACACCCCCTCTCTCTACTGTCTCTCTAACCACACCCCCTCTCTCTACTCTGTCTCTCTAACCACACCCCCTCTCTCTACTGTCTCTCTAACCACACCCCCTCTCTCTACTGTCTCTCTAACCACACCCCCTCTCTCTACTCTGTCTCTCTAACCACACCCCCTCTCTCTACTCTGTCTCTCTAACCACACCCCCTCTCTCTACTCTCTCTAACCACACCCCCTCTCTCTACTCTGTCTCTCTAACCACACCCCCTCTCTCTACTCTGTCTCTAACCACACCCTCTCTCTCTACTTTGTCTCTCTAACCACACCCTCTCTCTACTCTGTCTCTAACCACACCCCCTCTGTCTACTGTCTCTCTAACCACACCCTCTCTCTCTACTCTGCCTCTAACCACACCCTCTCTCTACTCTGTCTCTAACCACACCCCCTCTCTCTACTCTGTCTCTCTAACCACACCCCCTCTCTCTACTTTGTCTCTCTAACCACACCCCCTCTCTCTACTGTCTCTCTAACCACACCCCCTCTCTCTACTCTGTCTCTCTAACCACACCCCCTCTCTCTACTCTGTCTCTCTAACCACACCCCCTCTCTCTACTCTGTCTCTAACCACACCCCCTCTCTCTACTCTGTCTCTCTAACCATACCCCCTCTGTCTACTGTCTCTCTAACCACACCCTCTCTCTCTACTCTGTCTCTAACCACACCCTCTCTCTACTCTGTCTCTAACCACACCCCCTCTCTCTACTCTATCTCTCTAACCACACCCTCTCTCTCTACTCTGTCTCTAACCACACCCCCTCTCTCTACTCTGTCTCTAACCACACCCCCTCTCTCTACTCTGTCTCTAACCACACCCTCTCTCTCTACTGTCTCTCTAACCACACCCTCTCTCTCTACTCTGTCTCTAACCACACCCCCTCTCTCTACTCTGTCTCTCTAACCACACTCCCTCTCTCTACTCTGTCTCTCTAACCACACCCCCTCTCTCTACTCTGTCTCTAACCACACCCTCTCTCTCTACTTTGTCTCTCTAACCACACCCTCTCTCTACTCTGTCTCTAACCACACCCCCTCTCTCTACTCTGTCTCTCTAACCACACCCTCTCTCTACTCTGTCTCTCTAACCACACCCTCTCTCTACACTGTCTCTAACCACACCCTCTCTCTACTCTGTCTCTCTAACCACACCCCCTCTCTCTACTCTGTCTCAAACCACCCCCTCTCTCTACTCTGTCTCTAACCACACCCTCTCTCTACTCTGTCTCTAACCACACCCTCTCTCTACTCTGTCTCTAACCACACCCTCTCTCTACTCTGTCTCTAACCACACCCTCTCTCTACTCTGTCTCTAACCACACCCTCTCTCTACTCTGTCTCTAACCACACCCCCTCTCTCTACTCTGTCTCTAACCACACCCTCTCTCTACTCTGTCTCTAACCACACCCTCTCTCTACTCTGTCTCTAACCACACCCTCTCTCTACTCTGTCTCTAACCACACCCTCTCTCTACTCTGTCTCTAACCACACCCTCTCTCTACTCTCTCTCTAACCACACCCTCTCTCTACTCTCTCTCCCTCTTCTATTTCCTTTGTGCTGTTCTCTCTTCTCTCACAGCTTCTCTGTTCCTGCTCTCTCCTCCTCCCTTTGTAGATGTGCTGAGGACATGCATGTGTTGTCTGTCTCTGTGTCCCCCCCCCTCTGTCCTTCCTTCCATTTCAGTAAAGAGGACAGGGGTCTGTTCACACACACACACACACACACACACAGTGTGTGGCCCTTGGCACGACCGTTGTCATGGAGCTAAGTTGCTCCGTCCCTTAACCTCATCTGCTGTTCTCATCCATGACTAACTCATCTCTCTCCTTTTTAACAGGCTGTGTATAGTTCACCTGGTTTGGGTCCTGTGCATAATGACTGCTGTGCATGACTGTTTCAAGCATTTGGCTGTTGTTGCTGTGTTGACTGAGCCTGTGAACAGCACAGGCTTACTGTGGTGGAGCTGCTGACCTGGACACTGTCCTGCTTCCCAGGGAGTCTGGAGGAGATGCTCTGCTTGGCCAAGCTTCAGCCTGTCTAACCTATTAGCTGTTGTTGTGATCGTGGCTGTCTGGCTTATTGCTGTTCTGTTCAGCAGACCTGGCCAACCAGCAGCCAGCAGATCCTCATCCCCTCGTCATGGCAACAGGTTCCGGGCGTGGCCGTCCATGGTGCAGCCAGCCAATCAGCCGTCGCTGACTCACACATGGAGACATTGCTTACAGATGCTGTGATGCAGCACACGCATGGCTGGAGGTAAGACGCACCACATACACACACACACACACAAACCATACACTTACACACACACACACACAAACCATACACACACACACACACACACACCCACACACGTCCTGTTATGAAGGAGCCTGTCTGAGAGTCTCCTCTGCCTCTGCAGGGGTGTGGTCCAGACCAGGGCCCCACAGGACAGGAAGAGGGTGAAGGGTCACCGTGGCGACAGCAGGGGCAGGTGAGAGGCGCCACCTTCACGGTTCACTGATATGTCCCTCATTATGACTTTGATATGTCCCTCATTATGACTTTGATATGTCCCTCATTATGACTTTGATATGTCCCTCATTATGACTTTGATATGTCCCTCATTATGACTTTGATATGTCCCTCATTATGACTTTGATATGTCCCTCATCATGACTTTGATGTGTCCCTCATTATGACTTTGATATGTCCCTCATTATGACTTTGATATGTCCCTCATTATGACTTTGATATGTCCCTCATTATGACTTTGATGTGTCCCTCATTATGACTTTGATATGTCCCTCCTTGTGACTTTGATGTGGCCCTCATTATGACTTTGATATGTCCCTCATCATGACTTTGATATGTCCCTCCTTGTGACTTTGATGTGGCCCTCATCATGACTTTGATGTGGCCCTCATTATGACTTTGATATGTCCCTCATTATGACTTTGATGTGGCCCTCATTATGACTTTGATATGTCCCTCATTATGACTTTGATATGTCCCTCATTATGACTTTGATGTGTCCCTCATTATGACTTTGATATGTCCCTCCTTGTGACTTTGATGTGGCCCTCATTATGACTTTGATATGTCCCTCATCATGACTTTGATATGTCCCTCCTTGTGACTTTGATGTGGCCCTCATCATGACTTTGATGTGGCCCTCATTATGACTTTGATGTGTACCTCATCATGACTTTGATATGTCCCTCCTTGTGACTTTGATGTGGCCCTCATCATGACTTTGATGTGGCCCTCATTATGACTTTGATATGTCCCTCATTATGACTTTGATGTTGCCCTCATTATGACGTTCGTCAAAGCATTTGTGTTCACCAGATTGAAGATTCTAGATATGATTCTTTTTTCCTTTTGTTCTCACCAGAAATGCACCGGCCGCTTTGTTGCCTGGCAACACGGATGAGACCAATCACAGCTGCAGTGCTGCGCTTTCCCAGCCAATCATCATCTCCGACACGCCCAGCCCCGCCCTCAGCATCATCACCATTCACAGTGATACAGACACTGAGGATGATAGGAAGTTCCACCCTGCTAGGTAACCTCACTTTCTGCTACAAACCAGTTTAAATAATTCCATCAGCAGGTTTTATTGTGTTTTTAAAGATAAGATATTTATAACCTTATTGTGTGTTTCCACAGCTATGGTGTGACCCAGCGTGCTAATGTGATCAGCTGTGTGACGGTCCATGACTCAGACTCGTCCACAGCCAGCCCCCTAACACCTCGCCCTCACCTCGCCTCACACCTCCCTCCCTCCTCCCACCTCCTCCCCTCCTCTGGCCCCACCCGCTCGCTGGCTGTGGTTGCTCCCTCCCTCAAGTCCCAGCCCTCTGAAAACCTGGCCACCTCTGGTGAGAACCACACACACACACACACACACACACACACACACACACTATGACCAGACATTATATCCATTCCACTCCTTTAACATGTGTGTGTTCAGGATACATGAAGCCCAAGAGGACATCCAACCGACAACCATGCAGCTCAGGAGAGGGCTTGGACCGGCTTGCTCCCAGCCAATCACACCCTCTCAATCTCAGCCAGGTGAGCCTCTCAGCCAATCACAACGTTAAATCTCAGCCAGATGAACCTCTCAATCTCAGCCAGATGAGCCTCTCAGACAGTCATGTTGTCTAGAAGGTAGCTAATGCATAAATTGACTACATGTAAATGAATAAAAGTGTAGTGCATTTTTCATGTTAGGGTGGTTAGTCGGATTCTGTAGAGGCTGAGTTGAAGCAGGACAATTTGTGAAACAGTTGATTGCTGTTAAACTGTGTGTGTGTGTGTGTGTCATGCAGGTGCAGCCAGTGGTGTCAACATCTCAGGATCGTTCAGTGCGTCGACAGCAGACCTGCCCCCCTGCTTCCCACTACAGCTTCCAAGAAGTGGCTCCCCTGGCCTCAGCCCCCGGCCTCTACAGCTACCCAGCCTCGGCCGCACTGGCCTCAGCTTCACAGGCCCTAGAGCAGCTGCTGGGCCCGGCCCTGCCCGCCTACCCTGCCCCACGCCGGGACCCGGGCAGGAAGGATGGCCTGGTCCCCACGCTGCCCACCTTCCAGCACCCCTTCAGTGGGTCGCCCTACATCAGTGTGACTCCACGGGCCGAGGCGTACGGTGCCTACCAGCTCAGCCCCCACCGCCTGCCCCAATACCCCTACCTATGAGGGGGTGGAGGGCTGGGGAGGAGTCAGCAGGGCTGCTGCTACAGTGATTTCACTTTCAACCTGTTTTACTGTCTTGTGTGACTGTCAGTCCAAGACTTTTAGTTTGTTTTTAAAAAGCAATGGTATCCAGGGGATCATGTGATATTCTACCAGTTTTAATTGTTGATTTTTCGTTTTTAAAACCGTAAAGTATGTTTGTTGTTATTCCCATATCTCTGGGCTTGTGAAGGAAACGTTGTGGTAAATGTCTGATTATGTGATGTTTAAGTGAGGAGTGTCAGAGGAACTCCTGAAATGCAGCCATGGAGAGAATTTGGCTTAAACAAGGGGCTAACATGCTAACAGAGAGAGCCTGTGGCTAACACACAGGGCTAGCAACATGCTAACATAGAGAGCCTGTGGCTAACACACAGGGCTAGCAACATGCTAACAGAGAGAGCATGTGGCTAACACAGGGCTAGCAACATGCTAACATAGAGAGCCTGTGGCTAACACACAGGGCTAGCAACATGCTAACATAGAGAGCCTGTGGCTAACACAAAGGGCTAGCAACATGCTAACAGAGAGAGCATGTGGCTAACACAAAGGGCTAGCAACATGCTAACATAGAGAGCCTGTGGCTAACACAAAGGGCTAGCAACATGCTAACAGAGAGAGCATGTGGCTAACACAGGGCTAGCAACATGCTAACGTAGAGAGCCTGTGGCTAACACACAGGGCTAGCAACATGCTAACATAGAGCCTTGAAGCAACCTGTGTTTTGGTTCTTTAAATAATAGAAAATAGTTACACTAATCCAGCGACATCTCACCTGTCTCCTTTTAATGTCGCTCTCATATATATATATATATATATATATATATATATATATATATATATATTATGTTTTTAGTTTTACCATAGTCTTTATGTAATATTGTGACTAAATGATGTCTTTAGTAATTAATGAGGATGTGGTGCAGTTAGAAGAAAGTGAAGTCAAACATAGATGGATGGTTTTACACTGTGATGGAATATGTTACTATTTTGAAGCAAAAAGAAAACTATTACCTTTGTCACCATGGTAATAATGTAGACAATGTGGTAACATCGTCAAAGAACACTGACATCTTTTAATGTTTGTTTCCTTTGTGTTGTGATTGCTGAATGTATTTATGGAGGTTGGATGTGCATTATCATACCTCACTGGCTGGGAGACGTTTTAGAAACTAAAAAATAATTTCAAGATGGTTTGAAACGGTAGTTTCTGGGTGAAGTTGGATGTTATGATCCGTCTCTCAGCCAGGAAGACAGAAGACACTGTGGAAACCAACGCTCTTGGACTTCAGTTAGACAGACTAGTGTGTTCTTAAAAAATGTTGCTCTGTTTTTGTTTTGTCTTCTCTCACTATATGCACACATCAGGAAGGCTTAAACTGTGGCTCCCACTGTTTACAACCTGATATCATTGTTTCCCAATAAAAGAACCAGACAACCGTGACGCTTGGACTACTTGCAGACTGACAGACTGTTTTATACAGACTGACAGAATGGTTTATACAGACTGACAGACTGGTTTATACAGACTGACAGACTGGTTTATACAGACTGGTTTATACAGAGTTAAAGGATCCTCAGTGTTTGTTTAGCTCCTCCCAGACAGCTGACAGATTCCTGAGGTACATCTGGACCTGCAACAGAAGCCACAGTCACACATGTCATGTGATGTGTTGCCACTGACCAGGTTGAGACATTTGTGCCCCCCTGACGTGCCCCCCTGATGTGCACCTTCTCCAGCTGTGAGAAGGTTCCCTCCAGACCAACTGGCTTTTCCTCTACTTTGCTTTGCTTCATGGTCATTTGATACAGGTTTAAAATGGCCACTTTGATGGTTCCCAACAACAGAGTGTTCTTGGCTGCTGTGTTCTGGATGTGAGCCCATCGTCTTTCCTAGTGCGAATGCAGAAAACAGTTCAGAACAGATCAATGTTTGGTGAGCTTACAGTGTCTCATGAACTTACCCACACAGAGGTGTGCAGGTAGGCCTGGTCCAGCTCTTTGTGCTGCCTGGCCAGCTGGTTGTTGAGGAGCAGCAGCCTGCTGCTGGTCTGGTCCTGGAGGAGTCTGAACTGGGCTCGGGTCCCCTGGAAGAGGGTCTCACTCTGCTTCAAGCTGCTCAGAAGATCCTCCTTGGTCTGCAGGAGGATTTCCATCCGGGATATCGCCTGCCAAACATCCTGGAACTGCAGTACACAGGCAGAGTTCTAGTGTCATGATGGGACAGGATGGTTTTTAGGGTTAGAGTTTTTACTGTTGAACTTTTAGGGGTCAACTCTATCTTTAGACAAGAGACTGCAGTTGATTCCCTGACAGAAGGCTCAACACAGGCAGCTGGTATAGGTGTACAAATGATTAGATAATTTTGTATAAACTATATTGCTAGTTTGTGAGTAAAGGGAAATATAGCACATTTGATTTGATGGTTTAATGTCTAAGGTAAAATCTCAAAGATTGAACGCTCCTCATCCAAACCTAATCCCCATCAGAGAGGATCCTCACCTTCTCAGTGGCTCGGACCACTTGATCTAGATAGCGGGGGAATATTTCGTGCTTCTGTACCAAAGTCATGAGTTTGTCCTTCTTCAGTGTGAGTTCTTTCAGCTGTGTTGTCAGTAGTGCCAGTGGAGCAGCAGCCTGAGCTGTCATCAGCCGCTCTCTTGCTGCCTTGCTTATGGCCCTGCTCCTCTTCAGATGGCCGTCCTGGAGCAGGGAGACCACTGCATTACTCACTGGACATGCATGTAGGTTACTCATCTTTAGATAAACACCATGCAGATGTACTGCATTACTCACTGGACATGCATGTAGGTTACTCATCTTTAGATAAACACCATGCAGATGTTTTAAGCACTCATGATTTCTTCCCAACTTTACTATCTAATACGTTTACCTTTTTGTCAATTAGACGGGTGTGGTAACACCTTCAAGAGATTAAAAGGTAAGATATCTACGCCCTCTCATCCACTCCGTCTATCTGAACCCTGAAATATGATTTATAATCTCAATTTGACGTTCCTGCAACTGACATTTGTCCCACAGTAAAATATTCACCTTTAGAAACATGTCAAAGTCCCTCATTAGACCCTCCTTGATGTCCGCTTCTCTCTGCTGCAGGTCCTCCTTTCTCACTTTCTGAGCCATCAGCTTCTCTTCAAACTTCTGTCTCACACACAGATCAGAGGTCAGACAGGTGTTGGAGCACAGGTCTACAGGTATCTAAGGTGTGTGTCTGCTGTCACCTGTCTACAGGTATCTAAGGTGTCTGCTGTCACCTGTCTACAGGTATCTAAGGTGTGTGCTGTCACCTGTCTACAGGTATCTAAGGTGTGTGCTGTCACCTGTCTACAGGTATCTAAGGTGTGTGCTGTCACCTGTCTACAGGTATCTAAGGTGTGTGCTGTCACCTGTCTACAGGTATCTAAGGTGTGTGCTGTCACCTGTCTACAGGTATCTAAGGTGTGTGCTGTCACCTGTCTACAGGTATCTAAGGTCTTCTGTGTTTCTGTATCTTCTCTCCTCTTCTGAATGAGGCTCATGGCGGGGGCTAGAACAAGCCCAGTGGATGGATAAGCTGTCCTGCGTAAAAACGCACAAATGGATATTAATTCATCTATATTACCTCATTAAAACCTAGATTGCTGACATTCTGTTGTGAGAAGGTTGTCGTGCTGTGTATTATTTCTACTCACAACAAATGTTTCCGCAGGTTGTCTCCGAAGTAAATTGTCAAGTGGTCTGACGGATGGTCCATGTTCAGGCAGTGATGTTCAGGCAGTGATGTTCAGGCAGTGATGTTCAGGCAGTGACCTCTGGTCTGACCTGTAGATTCAAGAATCAACAGACTTCTCATCATGCAACATCCCTAACAACGGTCCTTAGCAACTGCAGCATTTCACAAAAATCTTCATTTGGGGGATTCTAGATTTGATGATGTCAGGTAATATTCTCAGACCACGAAAAGATCCACAGTTAGCACATATTTAAACACCATAAGTCCTTTATTATTTGTATTGTCCACCCAGGTTAGTGCAGAGTTGATCCAGCAGGTGGCGCTGCAGGTCAGTACTGCTGTCTGGTCCCTCTGTCAGTACTGCTGCCTGGTCCCTCTGTCAGTACTGCTGCCTGGTCCCTCTGTCAGTGCAGCTAAACCAAGGAACAAATATGAATCCACATCGTTATTTATCTGAACTTACAGACACACACAAGTGTGTATTAATACAGAAACAGCGAGGAGGAGACCTGAACATCACAGACTCTGAGTCCATAGATGTTAGCATGTTAGCTTAGCATGTGAACCAGACCTGCTAGCGACGAACTGAGATAGCTATCAGAAAATAACAGTTAATAACCAGGTAACATTATTAATGTTTTATTAATATCCAACTCTTGTTATGTGACATTGTCAGGTCCTGTATTGTGTTTTATAGTGTCTGGATAAGCTGTGGGATGCTGCTAGCTGTTAGCTAATGCTCTGCCTGGCTAATCATACATGTACGATTATTTCCTCCTTTAACTGTACCAGCAGGATAACATGTTTCTGATAGATACAGTCGAACATAATACTGTCTTACTACACGATGTCTGTCTAGCTAACGCTACTAGATAATCATATGAACAGCACCCTTTATTGGCATATCTATCATAATGACTTCTGAATGATGAGTATCTAACCTCATCTCTGTCTCAGCACCATGAACCTGTTACGCCTTGTATGTCGCCACAAGACGGCCCTCGTCATCGGAGGTCTTTGCATGTTTGCTGTGGTCCTCCTCTTCCTTGCCAAGTGCACCTCAGAGACCCTGAAACGGGGGCAGATGGACCCCCCTGGGCTGGCCCCCCAGGCCCATAGTGCCCTGCAGCCTCGTCCGGACCACCCTGACCCCCCAACACGCCCCAAAGATCTGTCTGTGTTCCTCGTGGTTCTCATCACCACCGGGCCCAAGTACACCGAGAGGCGGAGCATCATCAGGAGCACCTGGCTGTCCAAGCGAGATCCAGAGGTTCTGGCCATGTTCGTGGTGGGAACCGAGGGCCTGCCTGCTGAGGACCTGCAGAACCTAAACACAGAACAGGGCCGACACAAGGACCTGCTGCTGCTCCCGGAGCTGAGGGACTCGTACGAGAACCTCACCCTCAAACTGCTGCACATGTACTCCTGGCTGGATAAGAATGTGGACTTCAGTTTCGTCCTGAAAGCGGACGACGACACGTTCGCCCGTCTGGACCTTCTGAAGGAGGAGCTGAGGAGCCGGGAGCCTCGCAGGCTCTACTGGGGCTTCTTCTCTGGCCGGGGACGAGTAAAGACAGGCGGGAAGTGGCGTGAGAGCGCCTGGGAGCTCTGTGACTTCTACCTTCCGTACGCGCTGGGCGGAGGCTACCTGCTGTCAGCCGACCTGGTCCATTACGTCCACATCAACGCTGCCTACCTGAAGACCTGGCAGAGTGAGGATGTGTCTCTGGGTGCCTGGCTGGCTCCTGTGGACGTGCGGCGGACTCACGACCCTCGCTTTGACACAGAGTATAAATCGCGCGGCTGCAGCAACAAATACCTGGTGACTCACAAGCAGAGTCTGGAGGACATGTTGGAGAAACAGCAGACACTGCAGAGGGATGGACGACTGTGCAGGGAGGAGGTGAAGCTCAGGCTCTCCTATGTGTATGACTGGGGAGTCCCTCCCTCACAGTGCTGTCAGAGGAAGGATGGGATACCCTGACCCCCTGACCCCCATAAACCCTGACCCCCACACACTCTGACCCCCACACACCCTGACCCCCATAAACCCTGACCCCCATACACCCTGACCACCACACACCCTGACCCCCATACACCCTGACCCCCATACACCCTGACCCCCATACACCCTGACCCCCATACACCCTGACCCCCATACACCCTGACCCCCACACACCCTGACCCCCATACACCCTGACCCCCTGACCCCCATACACCCTGACCCCCACACACCCTGACCCCTATACACCCTGACCCCCATACACCCTGACCCCCACACATCCTGACCCCCATACACCCTGACCCCCACACACCCTAACCCCCATACACCCTGACCCCTATACACCCTGACCCCCATACACCCTGACCCCCACACATCCTGACCCCCATACACCCTGACCCCCATACACCCTGACCCCCACACATCCTGACCCCCATACACCCTGACCCCCACACACCCTGACCCCCATACACCCTGACCCCCACACACCCTGACCCCCATACACCCTGACCCCCTGACCCCCACACACCCTGACCCCTATACACCCTGACCCCCACACACCCTGACCCCCACACACCCTGATAAACATTGACCCCGACCCCCCCCACACCCTGACCTTACCTGTCCGGTGGTGAAGGTGTCTGGTAATGTCTTCCTCCATCAGACTGTTCTCACTCTCTCTCTCTCTCTCTGTCTCTCTCTCTCTGTCTCTCTCTCTCTCTCTCTGTCTCTGTCTCTCTCTCTCTCTCTCTCTGTCTCTCTATCCTTCATTCCAGTCCAGGTTTGAAGAAATCCGCAACAGAATCCGATTTTTTTTTTAATGTTTGTAAATGTGTCTATTTATTGCTTATTTATTTTGGACCTTTGATTACAACATATTGGTAATTAAAGACCTGAAACTGATGAGTGACAGAAAGTTAAGATCTTTAGCTCAACTAATGAAACTCAATATTCAGGCAGAATATTGTCTCGCTTCTTTCCTTAAACATTCCTTGCGTGTTTTACAGTGTTGGTCTTGATGTTACAGTGCATGCGGTTAATGTGTTGGATGGATTGGATTACCGTAGTACCAGAGCCCTGAGATCTGGTGCCTGCCAGGGGGTTTACTGAGATCTGGTGCCTGCCAGGGGGTTTACTGAGATCTGGTGCCTGCCAGGGGGTTTACTGAGATCTGGTGCCTGCCAGGGGGTTTACTGAGATCTGGTGCCTGCCAGGGGGTTTACTGAGATCTGGTGCCTGCCAGGGGGTTTACTGAGATCTGGTGCCTGCCAGGGGGTTTACTGAGATCTGGTGCCTGCCAGGGGGTTTACTGAGGATTTTGATTGTGTGTGTGCGCGTGTGTGTGCGCGTGTGTGTGTATGTGTGTGTGTTTATACTACTTGTATGGGTTAGATGTGTGCAGTCCTGTTCGGCCCTCCTGTGTCACTGGCAGGTTGTTTTATGGACAGAATATGGAACTCAGTGTACCAACTGACACTTGGCCACTTCATAAAGCCATTTCATCAAAGAATATTTTATCTTAAGCTTGTAAGTATTCTCCCTGCAATATCTGGATCCTAGAACAACATTATTTGTAGTATGCTGGCTGGATTTCACTGATAAACAAAAAAATCTATTAATATTCAGCTGTTTTCAAAGAACTGTGTTTACTAATGACAGATAGAAACTTGGCCACCAGGGTTTTACACCGTCAGCCCGAACAAACCGACTGAATGTTTTATTAAACTGTTTTCAAAAAGTGTCAATGTTTTATCTCATTCAGGCAAGATAAACACTCACATGAAAAGATTAACCTTTAGTCCACAAGAGAGAAGTCCTGATGCAGCTAGCAACACACACCTGTCCTGATGCAGCTAGCAACACACACCTGTCCTGATGCAGCTAGCAACACACACCTGTCCTGATGCAACTAGCAACACACACCTGTCCTGATGCAACTAGCAACACACACCTGTCCTGATGCAACTAGCAACACACACTTGTCCTGCTGCAACTAGCAACACACACCTGTCCTGATGCAGCTAGCAACACACACCTGTCCTGCTGCAACTAGCAACACACACCTGTCCTGATGCAACTAGCAACACACACCTGTCCTAATGCAACTAGCAACACACACCTGTCCTAATGCAACTAGCAACACACACCTGTCCTGATGCAACTAGCAACACACACCTGTCCTGATGCAACTAGCAACACACACCTGTCCTGCTGCAACTAGCAACACACACCTGTCCTGATGCAACTAGCAACACACACCTGTCCTGATGCAACTAGCAACATACACCTGTCCTGATGCAGCTAGCAACACACACCTGTCCTGCTGCAACTAGCAACACACACCTGTCCTGATGCAGCTAGCAACACACATCTGTCCTAATGCAACTAGCAACACACACCTGTCCTGCTGCAACTAGCAACACACACCTGTCCTAATGCAGCTAGCAACACACACCTGTCCTGATGCAACTAGCAACACACACCTCTCCTGATGCAGCTAGCAACACACACCTGTCCTGATGCAGCTAGCAACACACACCTGTCCTGCTGCAACTAGCAACACACACCTGTCCTGATGCAGCTAGCAACACACACCTGTCCTGATGCAGCTAGCAACACACACCTGTCCTGATGCAGCTAGCAACACACACCTGTCCTGATGCAACTAGCAACACACACCTGTCCCGATGCAGCTAGCAACACACACCTGTCCTGATGCAGCTAGCAACACACACCTGTCCCGATGCAACTAGCAACACACACCTGTCCCGATGCAGCTAGCAACACACACCTGTCCTGCTGCAACTAGCAACACACACCTGTCCCGATGCAGCTAGCAACACACACCTGTCCTGCTGCAACTAGCAACACACACCTGTCCTGATGCAGCTAGCAACACACCTGTCCTGCTGCAACTAGCAACACACACCTGTCCTGATGCAGCTAGCAACACACCTGTCCTGCTGCAACTAGCAACACACACCTGTCCTAATGCAGCTAGCAACACACCTGTCCTGCTGCAACTAGCAACACACACCTGTCCTGATGCAGCTAGCAACACACACCTGTCCTAATGCAGCTAGCAACACACACCTGTCCTGCTGCAACTAGCAACACACACCTGTCCTGCTGCAACTAGCAACACACAACTGTCCTAATGCAGCTAGCAACACACCAACACACACCTGTCCTGATGCAGCTAGCAACACACACCTGTCCTGCTGCAACTAGCAACACACACCTGTCCTGATGCAGCTAGCAACACACACCTGTCCTGATGCAGCTAGCAACACACACCTGTCCTGATGCAGCTAGCAACACACACCTGTCCTGATGCAACTAGCAACACACACTTGTCCTGCTGCAACTAGCAACACACACCTGTCCTGATGCAGCTAGCAACACACACCTGTCCTGATGCAGCTAGCAACACACACCTGTCCTAATGCAGCTAGCAACACACACCTGTCCTAATGCAACTAGCAACACACACCTGGCCTAATGCAGCTAGCAACACACACCTGTCCTAATGCAGCTAGCAACACACAACTGTCCTGCTGCAACAGTCGGACCTACTTCCACAGTCTTTACCTTTTCCGTAACATTTCAGATTAAATCATAGAAAATAGCTAATATCTGAAAATAGCATCAAATCAAAAAAACATCGCAAAAACATCAAACATACACCAAATAATTATAATTATAATGTCTATCTAATCTCGTGACAACTGCAGTAAATGCGGTTTAGAAATAGAGATTTTGCAACTTTACTCTAAACCTTACTGTAAGTACATGATGTGACCAGAAGATGGTGCTGTTTGATTTAAAATGAGACATTTTCCCACGTTTCCCTCAGAACACCCATGCCGATGCACAACGATCTCCCTAAAGTCAAACTTTCCATTATTTATTACATTTAGTTGTCTACATGACATGGCTCCCTGTTCAAAACAAGATAGAAAAAAATAGGTAATAATTGTAATAACAACTTAATATCATTGTAACAACTTTTTTTTAAACAGAAAAAAAGGGTAATAACAGTATAATAACGTTGTGAAAAATATTGTAAAACAGCAATAACATTATAATGACAGTGTAACAATCTTGTAAAATCAGTGTAATAACAACTTCATAACAGTGTAACAACTTTGTTATTATAGTGTTATTAAGTTGTTATTACACTTTTCAATTTTTACGTGTTTATTATTCTGTTATTATAAAGTTATTACACTTTTATACTTTTTTATAAGGTTTATATACTGTTACTATACTATTATTACACCTTTTACCAGTTTTTAAAAAGTTGATACAATGTTATGAAGTTGTTATTGCACTTTTTCCTTTTTTTTTCCAAAGTTGTCTTCCAGTTTTAAAAAGTGTAATATGAAGTTTATAAGAGTGTAACAACTTTGCAAAAATAGCTAAAAAGTTAAATAACAACTTAATATCATTGTAACAACTTTTTAAAAACCCAAGAAAGTGTAATAACAGTATAATAACCTTGTGAAAAATATTCAGCAATAACATTATAATAACAGCATAACAAACTTCACAAATCAGTGTGAAAAGTGTAATAACAACTTCATAAAAGTGTAATAATATTGTTGTTGTAGCCTTATTATGTTGTTATTAGACTTTTTACCTGTTTTTACAAAGTGGATTCACCCTTATGAAGTTGTTATTACACTTTTTAACACTGATTTTACAAGGTTGTTATGCTATTAAGTTGTTACTTCACTTTACCTGTTTTCACAAAGTTCTTACATTGTTATGAAGTTGTTATTACACTTTTTACACAAATTCCACGTGTTTATTATTCTGTAAGTGTAATAACAACTTCATAAAAGTGTAACAACTTTGTTATTATAGTGTTATTAAGTTGTTATTACACTTTTCAATTTTTACGTGTTTATTATTCTGTTATTATAAAGTTATTACACTTTTATACTTTTTTATAAGGTTTATATACTGTTACTATACTATTATTACACCTTTTACCAGTTTTTAAAAAGTTGATACAATGTTATGAAGTTGTTATTGCACTTTTTTCCTTTTTTTTCCAAAGTTGTCTTCCAGTTTTAAAAAGTGTAATATGAAGTTTATAAGAGTGTAACAACTTTGCAAAAATAGCTAAAAAGTTAAATAACAACTTAATATCATTGTAACAACTTTTTAAAAACCCAAGAAAGTGTAATAACAGTATAATAACCTTGTGAAAAATATTCAGCAATAACATTATAATAACAGCATAACAAACTTCACAAATCAGTTTGAAAAGTGTAATAACAACTTCATAAAAGTGTAATAATATTGTTGTTGTAGCCTTATTATATTGTTATTAGACTTTTTACCTGTTTTTACAAAGTGGATTCACCCTTATGAAGTTGTTATTACACTTTTTAACACTGATTTCACAAGGTTGTTATGCTATTAAGTTGTTACTACACTTTACCTGTTTTCACAAAGTTCTTACATTGTTATGAAGTTGTTATTACACTTTTTACACAAATTCCACGTGTTTATTATTCTGTAAGTGTAATAACAACTTCATAACAGTGTAACAACTTTGTTATTATAGTGTTATTAAGTTGTTATTACACTTTTCAATTTTTACGTGTTTATTATTCTGTTATTATAAAGTTATTACACTTTTATACTTTTTTATAAGGTTTATATACTGTTACTATACTATTATTACACCTTTTACCAGTTTTTAAAAAGTTGATACAATGTTATGAAGTTGTTATTGCACTTTTTCCTTTTTTTTTCCAAAGTTGTCTTCCAGTTTTAAAAAGTGTAATATGAAGTTTATAAGAGTGTAACAACTTTGCAAAAATAGCTAAAAAGTTAAATAACAACTTAATATCATTGTAACAACTTTTTAAAAACCCAAGAAAGTGTAATAACAGTATAATAACCTTGTGAAAAATATTCAGCAATAACATTATAATAACAGCATAACAAACTTCACAAATCAGTGTGAAAAGTGTAATAACAACTTCATAAAAGTGTAATAATATTGTTGTTGTAGCCTTATTATGTTGTTATTAGACTTTTTACCTGTTTTTACAAAGTGGATTCACCCTTATGAAGTTGTTATTACACTTTTTAACACTGATTTTACAAGGTTGTTATGCTATTAAGTTGTTACTTCACTTTACCTGTTTTCACAAAGTTCTTACATTGTTATGAAGTTGTTATTACACTTTTTACACAAATTCCACGTGTTTATTATTCTGTAAGTGTAATAACAACTTCATAAAAGTGTAACAACTTTGTTATTATAGTGTTATTAAGTTGTTATTACACTTAAAAAAAAAATACGTGTTTATTATTCTGTTATTATAAAGTTATTACTTTTATACTTTTTTATAAGGTTTATATACTGTTATTATTCTGGTATTACACCTTTTACGTTTTTTTTTTAAGTTGTTACAATGTTATGAAGTTGTTATTGCACTTTTTACTTTTTTTTTCCAAAGTTCTTCTAGTTTTAAAAAGTTTAATATTTATAGTTTTATAACAACTTTGTTATTTTAGTGTTATTAAGTTGTTATTACACTTTTACCTGTTTTTCCAAAGTTGTTACAATGTTATTACTTTTACTATAATTTAATATAATTTGTACCTGTTTTTTCAAAGTTGTTTCACTCCTATAGGTTGTTATTACACTTTTTAAACGGATTTTACAAATGCATGAACATATGTTAGGTCACATCTATGAAATCTGTGTGAAAAGTGCAATAACGACTGCATAACAGTGTAACAACTTTTTTATTATACAGTGATTAAGTTGTTATTACACTTTTCACTTGTTTTCCAAAGTTGTTAGACTGTTATTAAGTTGTTACTACACTGTCACCTGTTCTTACAAAGTTGTTACGCTGTTATGAAGTTGTTATTACACTTTTTACCTGTTTTACATGGTTGTCAGGCTGTATAATATATAAAAGTCCTTTCATTTTTGTAACTTTCACATCTATCACTCTACATACCTCCTGGTTCTGTACTGTAGGAACATGAATGTATCTTGTCTAGAATTCCCAGTCAGTGATTTAAAGAATTCATCACTGATATTATTACCATTATCAGCCCCCAACGTCTTTATTCTCGCAACAAAAGTATAAATCTCCAACAACATTTCTAAAAGTAGTCATTGATTTTTATTCATTTAATTTAAGGCAATCCAATACAAAGCATTTCACAACCCACCGTATGACAACAATCATGTACAATAAAAACTAGTAAAAAAAGACAACCAAACTAAAAGAGAAGCATGCATATGACCTGATGCAGCTGTAGGTTAGTGTGACACCATCAAAACTCTGGTCACACACATCAATGGAGAGAACAACTGATGTGTGTAGATCGGGTCATCATGTTAGTCCCCTCGTACATTAATTAGGTAATATTTAGTCCCCTTCCCACAGATGAATGAGTGAATGAGTGATGACTTGCTTCAAACAGTCCAATTCTTTGTTATAAACAGTTATTTGTCACTAACATGCACATAATCCAGATGGAATGATCTCTATGTTCCAGGTGTTACAAACACTATGATGAGGATCCAACACAACCATACATCATCTGTGATGTGCTGGAATCAGCAGGATAAATGGCTTCTCATTACGCATTCCAGAAAAAAATATATTGTAGAATAAATATATTTAGTAATACGATCATCTCAAAAATAATTTAAAAACATTTACAATTGAAGCATGTCTCTAACGGGGGCTAAAGTGCGTCCCTTAAAGTTGTTTGGGAGAAATATGTAAATAACTTATAAACACATTCCAAATCTCCAGGTCTGCACAACAATGAGAAAATCTATGAGTAGGTTCACTGTACAGCTCATCTCTTATTAACCCCGTTCATTTCACTTGCTCACTGAAATCATGTTATTCAGAGGGGGCCTGTTGACATAGGCAGAGTACTATTATCCTACATGAGTAACCAGAGAACAGTGGTAGAGGTCAGTATCACTGTCATGGAACTGATCAGTCTTTTTGCTACACCATGGCCATGTAAATAGTCTCCTATTATCTTATTATGAATTTGTTCACCTTAAGAACTATTCATCTTTTGAGGTAGCAGTAAAGCAATCATCAGATTTTAAATGGTCAAGTGTCGACACACAACTGAATAGAAATGGGAACAAGTCAATCATCACTGTGCTCTATGGTTTATAAGCATAAATTGCTTTTAATTTAGTATCCTATTCATAACAGTAACCATAGTATTGACCAACAAGTACGTCCCATATGTTTCAACTGTTGCTCCGTAAATTTACCTTGATTGATAAACATCAATTAGTGGCCAAAGTGGAGATTTTAATGTTAAAATAACAAATGTTGGTTCTCCTGGTATTTATACATTATTAATGTGGTCATAGCAACACATTTGTAACAGAATACAGAACAAAAACACAAATTTGTAAACAGTTAGGATGAGGAATCATATTTCGACTGAAGGGGACAGTTAGAGACAATAAAAGGAGATGGTTCACAAAAATAAGAAACAAAAATTGGTTTTAAATGTAAAATTATCTGTTACTTGTGCTTTTAGACACATTTTGTGAAAAGTGCAAAATCTTTGAAAGATTACGGAGCTCTGTCGTATAAATCTATCTGGGAGGTTCATATAGAAACATGTTTGTACATATCTATTATATAAACATGCAACTTTTGATATTGTTAAAGGATAAATATATGCCTTAATGTCATCTGAATGACCAACATGCTTCAATAAACCCACGTCGAGAGGTGAACCCCATCAACACCAGGAGACCCTCACAAAATAACTCAACACCAGGAGACCCTCACAAAATAACTCAACACCAGGAGACCCTCACAAAATAACTCAACACCGGGAGACCCTCACAAAATAACTCAACACCAGACATCCTAACCCACTGCAAAACTCAAAACTGAATCTGACTAAAATTATTTGAACCTATAACAATTGTATTTATCGAGTTGTCTGAACGTATCACCTAAAACTGGCTATGCGAAGCCACACAGGTGAGGGAAGGTCAAAGTTTGGATGAGGGCGCACTTCTCCTAGTACATTTAACAATAACAATAAACAGGCACCAGTTTTAACCACATGACCTCAAAGCGACCACCAACCTGCTCTCGCACGACACATGAAACAGTCACAGTCTTAATTTGATTAAAAAGACGTTTAGTTGACGAGTTCACTGTTCATTCCTGACCTGATACAGCGTCTCTCCCTCAGAGTCTGACTCTCCTTAATAAACAGATCAAAGTGTGAGAGTGGGAGGTACGAACACAAACACTTCCTGCCTCCTTCTCACTTCCCTTTGTTTTCTACTCATGGGAAGTTTCCCAGGGGGCTGAAAATCGATTCTCCCATCAGTGATTGGTTAAAGTGGGGATCAGATCTGTGTGTGGTGGGTGTGTCCTGGGGGTGTGTAAGGGGGCGGGGCAGGGTTGGGCTTGATCCCTCGGTTCTTCATGTAGGAGATGAACTGGTCTGGGATCTCTGCCAACACATCTTTAGCCAGACGTGCCATGCTGAGCACATGGTTACCTGTCCTGTCCATGTAGTCTCTGAACGGAACAAACTACACAAGAGAAGAGAGAAGAGAGGGTGTGAAACATGGAGGTAAATATAGGGGGTGAGAGAGAGAGAGGGAGGTAGGGAGAGAGAGGGAGGGAGAGAGAGAGAGAGAGGGAGAGAGGGAGGGAGGGAGGGAGGGAGGGAGGGAGGGAGGGAGAGAGGGAGGGAGGGAGGGAGAGGGAGGGAGGGAGGGAGGGAGGGAGGGAGGGAGAGAGAGAGAGAGAGAGAGGGAGGGAGGGAGGGAGAGAGAGAGAGAGGGAGAGAGGGAGGGAGGGAGGGAGGGAGGGAGGGAGAGGGAGAGAGGGAGAGAGGGAGGGAGGGAGGGAGAGAGAGAGGGAGAGAGGGAGGGAGGGAGGGAGGGAGGGAGAGGGAGGGAGAGAGGGAGAGAGGGAGGGAGGGAGGGAGGGAGGGAGAGGGAGAGGGAGAGAGAGAGAGAGAGAGGGAGGGAGGGAGGGAGGGAGGGAGGGAGGGAGAGAGAGAGAGAGAGGGAGGGAGGGAGAGAGAGAGAGAGAGGGAGGGAGGGAGGGAGGGAGGGAGAGAGAGAGGGAGGGAGAGAGAGAGAGGGAGAGAAAGAGAGGGAGAGAGGAAGGGAGAGGGAGGAAGGGAGAGGGAGAGAGATAGAGAAAGAGAGGGAGGGAGGGAGATAGATAAAGAGAGGGAAGGAGAGAGATAGAGAAAGGGAGGGAGGGAGGGAGAGAGGGAGAGGGAGAGGGAGGGAGAGAGATAGAGAAAGAGAGGGAGGAATGACACACAGGTGAAACCTTTTGAACAGTTGAACTGTGTGCATAAGTGTGACTTTAACAACTTATTCGTTGTTTTGTAGTCAGGACTCATAATCAGTCAGTATAAAACAATATTTAGCAGGTAATGATGTGGGTCACCTGGACTATGTCTCGCTCTGCCAGCTTCCCTCTGGAGGAAATCCTGATGTCATCTCCATCAAGCTCCACCATGGCTGCAGATAGAACAACACACACACACATGCACACACACATGCACACACACATGCACACACATGCACATATACACAAACGCAGGCACACACGCACAAAGCCACATGTATGTGTTAATGTTCACAAGCACACAGGCTCTAGATACCTTTTCCAAATAGACTCATTCTTCAAGTTACAAAGTTCTGACTAATTACTGTAAATGTGAGTTCAGCCTGGCTGCTCTGGCTCAGAGTTGAGTAAGTCTATGGCCCTGTATCATTAGGAACTTACTTAGGAATGACTGCTAACTCTAATTTCTCTTTCCCCCTGGGTCATAAGGATTCCTACTGGGGGACCTGTTGTCCTTCTCTCTATTTTTGTAGAGACGTTTTAACTGAATGCTCTTATGGCTCTTCCCTTAGGGATAACTGATAGTTGTTGTTGTTAAAAAGGTTTCCTGTTTACCATCAAACTCTGCCTGTCCCACTCCCACGATGATGATGGACATGGGAAGCTTAGCACCCTGTGGAAGAGACAAGATAAGTTAGCATCCATTACCAGTGAATACTCTACTGTTGTACAGAAGCAGGCTAATGCTAACATGACACCACTGTGTCATAGTGTATCTGTTTTAATCCAGACAGTGAGGAACTCATTGAGCAGCAGTACTTTATCACCCTTCTGCTGTGGAGGAATAGTTTGGGGAATTAGCAGAATTGGTTGGTGGAAATGTTGTATTTTTTGGTGAACAGACATCTGCTAACACATTTATCTGTCTGGGTGGGGATGATGAACTGGACCTAATCTTGATCAAATCATCCCAGATGTATTCTGAACCACAAATCCAATTTAGCACTCTTTCAGTCCGCCTGTTATCTTTTGATAAAAACGTATTTTCTCAGTAAACCCGGACTGTTTACCAAGAGCCTTTAGGCCCAAGAGAGTTCCAGACCAGCACCAGATCAGACCAGCACCAGGTCAGACCAGCACCAGGTCAGACCAGCACCAGGTCAGACCAGCACCAGATCAGACCAGCACCAGATCAGACCAGCACCAGGTCAGACCAGCACCAGATCAGACCAGCACCAGATCAGACCAGCACCAGGTCAGACCAGCACCAGATCAGACCAGCACCAGATCAGACCAGCACCAGATCAGACCAGCACCAGGTCAGACCAGCACCAGGTCAGACCAGCACCAGATCAGACCAGCACCAGATCAGACCAGCACCAGGTCAGACCAGCACCAGATCAGACCAGCACCAGGTCAGACCAGCACCAGGTCAGACCAGCACCAGATCAGATCAGGTCATGAAGTAAAATAACAAGCCAAGTACACTCAATACAAGTAGGACAACATTTAGAAAAACCTGATGTCACACTTGTCTGTGCTGAAACTGATAAGCCCTTCTGGAAGGAGAGGTGTTGATGAAGTGTTATGTTGGTGACTGGAGACTTTGTGGGCCGGGAGTGGAGAGAGAGGAAGGTGGGGCCGATTGTACAGTTTGGGCACCCAACTTACCAGAACCCTCCCAGCCACTCCCAACACACCCAACATCCCAGAGACTCCCAACACACCCAACATCCCAGAGACTCCCAACACACCCAACATCCCAGAGACTCCCAACACACCCAACATCCCAGAGACTCCCAACACACCAGCACCTCCCAGAGACTCCCAACACACCCAACATCCCAGAGACTCCCAACACACCCAACATCCCAGAGACTCCCAACACACCAGCACCTCCCAGAGACTCCCAACACACCCAACATCCCAGAGACTCCCAACACACCAGAACATCCCAGAGACTCCCAACACACCCAACATCCCAGAGACTCCCGACACACCCAACATCCCAGAGACTCCCAACACACCCAACATCCCAGAGACTCCCGACACACCCAACATCCCAGAGACTCCCAACACACCCAACATCCCAGAGACTCCCAACACACCAGAACATCCCAGAGACTCCCAACACACCCAACATCCCAGAGACTCCCGACACACCCAACATCCCAGAGACTCCCGACACACCCAACATCCCAGAGACTCCCGACACACCCAACATCCCAGAGACTCCCAACACACCCAACATCCCAGAGACTCCCAACACACCCAACATCCCAGAGACTCCCAACACACCAGCACCTCCCAGAGACTCCCAACACACCCAACATCCCAGAGACTCCCAACACACCCAACATCCCAGAGACTCCCAACACACCAGCACCTCCCAGAGACTCCCAACACACCCAACATCCCAGAGACTCCCAACACACCAGAACATCCCAGAGACTCCCAACACACCCAACATCCCAGAGACTCCCGACACACCCAACATCCCAGAGACTCCCAACACACCCAACATCCCAGAGACTCCCGACACACCCAACATCCCAGAGACTCCCAACACACCCAACATCCCAGAGACTCCCAACACACCAGAACATCCCAGAGACTCCCAACACACCCAACATCCCAGAGACTCCCGACACACCCAACATCCCAGAGACTCCCGACACACCCAACATCCCAGAGACTCCCGACACACCAGAACATCAGCTTAAAGGACAGTAGCAAAATTGGCACAATTATATTCACTCTATGTTGATGTTCTATCACTTGATGCAAGACGTTGGTGGATGAAATGTGACTGTTAGACTTAGCAGTTCTATCTAAGATCTAAGATCTATCTATCTATCTGTCTATCTATCTATCTGTCTATCTATCTATCTATCTATCTGTCTATCTATCTATCTGTCTATCTATCTGACTGTTTCAGCGTATTCTCAGAAAGACAATTTCTTTGTTGAGTCCTTTTATATCTCCAGGACAAGACTTAAGATAGCAGATCAGCCGATCTAATTTGCTACGGGGGTGAGGACAGCCTGAGTGCCTCAGTCTAACACGCCCACTCACAGACACATACACACACACACACACATGCAAACATGCACACACATGCACACCACTCACACAATGCATACAAAACATTTCCGGTATGTACACACACACACACATCACTGCCCCTCTTATGCCACCCTCTCCAACTGAGATTGGCAGCCATGAAACAGACTAATAAGAAAACAAAACAAAGCGTCAATCAACACTGGTGAATTACCACGGTAACAGGACTGCGCTCACACCAGATATAAACTGCTGAAAAGAAGAAGGGGGTAAAAATACCATCCCATAATATTCTGAACACGTAGAATAAAAGATCACCTGTGGCCACTTGGGCTTCTGTGCTCATTTGGTATTTACACCTTTACAGCCCCATTATCTGAAGCAGACAGATGGATTATGGGATGCCCCAGGGCACAGTGCTGTCAGCACAGAGAAGGTTTTTAATACTCATTAATCTGCTTCCCAGATGTTAAGCTAAAGTGGGATTGGACAAAGCCAGTTTCTGGTCTCTGTCTGAGTAATACAACTTGGGGTGTGTATTAAATAGTATGACAACATTATATAGTCAGAAACAGAACAGGGTTTAAAGCTAAAGTAAGAACATACAGACATGGTAGAGCGGTAGTCAGGTGCTCAGTAAACCTAAACATATGGAAGCGTTGCCATGACGCTGAAGCAGAAAAGTGGGAAGTAGATTTTCTGCACTTGCTTGCCTGATGGTTAGAGAACTCAGGGAATCCTGACAGAATGAAAGTAACCCAACAGAGGGCCTGGAAGCAGCTGCTCTGCTAACTGGGATCATGACTGTAGTGACCAAGTCATCGTGATCAGTCTGATCTGCATGTTGTGCAAGTAGCCGAGCACTAGACACGTTACAATGTACAAATACAAATTAAATCTTTCATGTTCATGTCCACACAGACCCCCCAAAAAACCTTGGTCTGATTTGATTGTGTTCCAGCACACTTTCACTACCAAGCACATCACACAACCTCCACCATGTTACTGAAGACCCACAAACAGAAGCAGGGAAGCACAGTGGTGCAGTTACAGTAAGCAGGTGCAGCACAGTTCCACCAGGGGCAGGTGCAGGGTGTGGTCAGAAGGGCGGAGCCAGGCAGGAGGGCGGAGCCAGGCAGGAGGGCGGAGCCAAGGCCAGGTAAGACAGAGCAGCAGGCAAGATCTTAAAAGGAAGGTGTGGCTGTTCTAACTGTTTGACTAACAGTCGCAAATTCCCTTTAAATCCAGTTTGCTGGGTGTTCTGGAGCCTCAGTTGACAGGAAGGGCGCCCCCAGAGGAGATACAGCATGATGACAGGCTAACATACACAACAGTTGTTCCATAGCTCAGGCAGATGATGGCAACTTTGAAGGTCAATATGTGATCAGTTGGCAGTTGACATTATAAATCAAGTCATTCTGTCACATTATTTCAGCCTTCTTTATTTCTCTGGTTTGTTGAGTCGCTCGTTGTCTAGTTCATCCCTCATCCACACATCTGTCTTTCATTACAACCCCTGATGAGCTGCTTTTATTTGTTCTCTTTTGTCCTTCCCTCTTTCATCCTCTCCTCGTCCATCTTCTTCCTTCTGTCTTCCTCTTCATCCTGTGCTGCCTGACAGCCTGATGCTGTCCCCCCCCCAAGGTACCTCTGCCCTCTGCCCTCTGGGTTCAGCAGTGCTGCTGGTGTCTGATACTCACGTTAACGATGGCCTCCTTGGTCTGGGCCATGTCTGAGATGACCCCGTCTGTGATGATGAGAAGCACAAAATACTGGGAACCATCCTGAACTGCTGCTGCATATCTGTGGGAAAACACACACACATTCTCAAACACACACGCACGCACACACACACATGATCTCACACACATGCATGAAATACTCATGCCACATGCATCGAGACACACACACACACACAAACACACACACACACAGCTCAAGATGTGGTATTTCAACTTATATTTGTCCATTGTCAGATCCTTAATCACCATTGCATTAGGGAGTCATGTGGTGAGGGAGATGGGCTAGTGATCAGAAGGTACCCAGTTCGAACCCCTGTTGTGCCAACATGCTGTTGTGTCCTTGGGCAAGGCACGTCATCCTACTTGCCTCAGGGGGAATGTCCATATACAAGTACTTGCTGTAAGGTTGCTTTGGATAAGAGGTACTG
This sequence comes from Protosalanx chinensis, assembly GCA_030340685.1. Classification (NCBI taxonomy): domain Eukaryota; kingdom Metazoa; phylum Chordata; class Actinopteri; order Osmeriformes; family Salangidae; genus Protosalanx; species Protosalanx chinensis. The sequence goes on along the minus strand of CM059317.1, from coordinate 20,129,494 downwards.
CTAAATGACTAAATGTAAATGAATAATTCCTCATTATCCTGTCACTAAAGAACACTATGGCCTAAGACTTAAATGTAATTATGACGCTAGCTTACATTTAGCTTTGTCTGTTAATGCCTTCGCTCCAACGAACATCCTCTTTTTAGACCTATTCAGATGCTAAGTGCTGTGCTAACTGTCAGAATTAATATTCATAATGGTCTTGCTAGTTGCCTCATCTCTCCTTTTAGGTGAATTTTAGAGACATGGGAATTCAAGTTAAATTCTAGTTTATTCAAGCTTCTCCTCCACCTCTGTGTCACCTCTGTCTTTTAGAATGTATGGGAGGTCTTTGTCACTGCCGGGTTAGGGGTCATCTACACCTAAACCTGCTGCAACTTACAAAGTCTAATTCAGCATTATCAGGATGACATTCTTAACCACTGCTGAGCAGGGAGTTACAACTATAGAATCAGAGGACAAAGAGAAGAGAGAGAGAGAGAGGAGAGAGAGGAGAGAGAGACACAGAGGGAAACAGAGAGAGAGGAGAGAGACAGAGAGAGGGAAAGAGAGATAGGAAAGAGACAGAGAGATAGAGAGGGGGGTGAGAGATGTCACATCATGGTGATGTTCTTAGGGTTCTGCTGTACTGTACGTTACTGTGTATTTAAAGCAGGTGCAGGTAGTGTTTTCAGACCTTACCTGGCAACATGGTTCACCACAGGAGCAAAGTTAGTTGGCCCATAGAGCTGGACAGTCTTCAGACTCTGGTGGTAAGCTTCCAGGATCCCCTCTATACCATTACAGTAGGGGTTCTCCATGTTTCCATTCTGGAGAGAAGAAACACTGAGTTCAGGCTGATGATGGTGACGCCCATCATAATAATAATCATCATATCAAAGAAACACATTCATACAACAACAGAATACAACACAGTCAGTTTGGTTACTGACCAGAGGAAACTCGTGGGAGACCCTCCCATCAGGGGGCAGCTTGGCTCCGAAGCCCAGGGCAGGGAACATCTTGTCACTGTCGTAGTCCTGAATGATCTCCCCCACTGCCTTCAGGGCCATGGCATAGGCATTCATTTGGTACGGGTTCATGTAGTGGAGGGAGGTGGACTGGGATGGGTTACCTGGGTCAAAGGTCAGTCAGTAATGTCAAGCTGAGGTCAATAAGAAGTTCAAAGTTCAGGCAGTAATGTTAAGCTGAGGTCAATAAGAAGTTCAAAGTTCAGGCAGTAATGTTAAGCTGAGGTCAATAAGAAGTTCAAAGTTCAGGCAGTAATGTTAAGCTGAGGTTAACAAGAAGACGTTGTGTTGAGTTCATGAGGACATTCAGATCACCAATGAGCTCTTCAATGGGAACTTTCACAAACCAATCATTAGCGTGATACATACATCTTCCCTGTGACCCTCTACACACTGCAGATGGTGAGGAAACCAGCTTGAAAAGAATTGAATGTAGACTACAGCAACTGTATTGTGAGCAAGCCTGCTATCAGTACTGGATGGGGTGTTTCTGTAGCATGTAGAACTATTATCCTTCTAGGATTATAAATAGGATTATTCAGAAGGGTCTTTGCAGGTCTATATTTTATCTAGCTCAAAGTATCCTGTGAAGGGACACAACACAACTATGGTCTTGGATTAATTGCAGGTCAGGCTGAGCACTTTTGCTCCAAATAACAGGGGTTCAGAATCCCTTCCTCAACCCTTTGGGGAGTAAATCCCAGTTTTGTCTTTAACTGCCACAGAAAGCCTCGATTCTCAGCCATAATTACTGGATGTAAGTAGAGTCATTAGCCTAAGTGTGGCTTTCAGACTGGGGTCCTTCTGTCAAACTGAGGGCTTGTACAGCCTTCTGATCTGACTCACAGCATGTGACTACGCACACAGGAACAAACATTACACATCCCTACATCACAAACACAAATATATATCCCTCTTTCTGGTCCCCAACACTGTATCCATCACCCCAACATAACCCCAGTTTAACCCAACACTTCCATCCTGGTTATGCATATTTGAGCAGGTGCAAAGGATGAGGGGTGTGTGGATGACCTGACCTTGAACTGAGAGGGTAACAATGACCCTGACCCTAACCCTGACCCTGGACCCTGGGCCGAGAGGGTAACGGTAACCCTTACCCTGACCCTGACCCTGGATGGCCTGCAGTGGGACCAAAGCATCTCCATTCATCCCCAGCACACATCACCTTTACAACAACTCACCATTGGAAGCAGTGAAATCGATGGCCACGGTGAAATTGATCTGTGTTCTGAAATTGAGACGAAGAGCAGGTCAAATAAAAACTGATCACAGACACACACAAACTGACACATGCACACACACTGACACATACACACACACTGACACATACACACACACATACACACAGATACTGACACACACTCACTGACATAAATGCAGTCCACATTACATTTTAATTAAATTACTAATGATATAGTTGTGATGTGTTTTTGTGTGTCCCCTTGTATCAAGACAGGACTGTTGACCAGTCCCAGATGACCTGAGCAGTCTAAAGGTCATATTATTTGGTAAAATAAAGTATTTTGTATACATTCAGTAATTCATAGGTGAGCAGGGTTTTAAATTACTTCTCTGACACCCTGGAAGCCAATGCAGGGATATTACCAATACTGGTATTATGTGTTCAAAAGGTTTTGTCTTTGTTAGGACATTAGAAGCAGAAATCTGAGCAACTGAATACTAATTGTATAATCTGCCCTGTTACAGACAGCAGGAGGAGAAGGAGGAGGAAGAGGAGGAGGAGGAGAGGTGGAGGAGGAGGAGGAGAGGTGGTGGAGAAGAAGAGGAACATGCACTAGACTGAATGACAAGCAATTACACTGATGGAGCCCTTATGAACAAATCCTAATTCAATTTTCTCCCAGATGAAACACTTTCACAGCAATAATCTTCATGAGCGAGACATGGCTTATTAGAAAAGCATAAATGCAAACCATTAACTATTAAGTCTGACGGGGGGGGGGGGGGGGGGGGAGGAGTATAATGATTTAGAAAAGAATCTCATTAACATTTCAGTCTCAGCACAGTGGATGTGAACATTGACCTTGTATTTATTAAGGGATGTTACCGATCCAGTCATGATAAGTGATGGAGAACCTGTTACCATCCAGTCATGATAAGTGATGGAGAACCTGTTACCATCCAGTCATGATAAGTGATGGAGAACCTGTTACCATCCAGTCATGATAAGTGATGGAGAACCTGTTACCATCCAGTCATGATAAGTGATGGAGAACCTGTTACCATCCAGTCATGATAAGTGATGGAGAACCTGTTACCATCCAGTCATGATAAGTGATGGAGACTCCAGCTGTAAAACACCTTTTTTTATGGTTTCACGACTGTCTGACTTCCTCTGACTTGAAATCAAATATGCTGAATGAAGGAATGAAGCAAAGTCCTGGAAAGGATGTTGATTCCTCCGTGTTTTACTGATTTAACTGTTACTGTGGTTTGACAGTTTGTCCGTCAATCTGACAGGCTTTTTTTCTTATTCTCCCTCTCTTCATCTCTTCTGTGACATCTCTTCCTCTCCCTCTCTTCATCTCTTCTGTGACATCTCTTCCTCTCCCTCTCTTCATCTCTCCTTCTGTGACATCTCTTCCTCTCCCTCTCTTCATCTCTCCTTCTGTGACATCTCTTCCTCTCCCTCTCTTCATCTCTTCTGTGACATCTCTTCCTCTTCCTCTCTTCATCTCTTCTTCTGTGACTTCTCTCTGCCAGAAATGTCAAAGCTCCTCTTCACCAAAACCATCCATCACGACAGCACTGGGTAACTGAGTGTGTGTGAGTGTGTGTGTGAGTGAGTGTGTGTGTGTGTGTGATCAAAGAGAGAACTTTGCTCGAATAAAGATAGAGCAGGTTAATTCAGCAACCTTTATAAACGCTCATGCATCAATATTTCAGACTATTCCAAATTTATATCCATTGTCACTATATCTTATTCATATTTTGGGATGAGTTTGGGCATAAATCTTGAATTTAACATTACATTTATTAAAGATTAGTAAATAAACACATGCATTTGCTGTGTTTATTAGGTACCATCTCAACACCAGTGTTCTGTTATCTCTCTCGCCTTAATCGTCACTCCAAATAGCTGCAACACAGAGTTTTCTGTAGCTGTCAAGTTGAACTGATACTTCTGATGTTAGAACTCTTTGCCTCAAGGTTCCTAACGTGACCAAACTGAAAGCTTCCAGATGGGTCAAACCTGTCATATAAGCCTGTCAACATGTCCCACGGTCAGAGTGTCAGAACAGGCAGCAGTAACAGTGAGATGAGGGACAGAGTGACGGAGAGCTGCTTAAAGGAGAGTCCCTAAGGCTGGAGGGAAACAGCTCAACTCAAAATACAACATTTGTCAGATGGTTTTTGATCCTTAGAAGACACATTTAGGTCTGCAGGCCTAACTGGATGTGAAAGACTGACATCTTATCAGTTTGGGGGAAATTGAAGGATTTTAATAGAACCGAACTTCTAGACCACAGACAAAGTATATTTTTAATACTCAGGTTAGTGAGTCAGTGTGAGTCAGTCTGCTCAGGTTAGTGAGTCAGTGTGAGTCAGTCTGCTCAGGTTAGTGAGTCAGTGTGTGTCAGTCTGCTCAGGTTAGTGAGTCAGTGTGAGTCAGTCTGCTCAGGTTAGTGAGTCAGTGTGAGTCAGTCTGCTCAGGTTAGTGAGTCAGTGTGAGTCAGTCTGCTCAGGTTAGTGAGTCAGTGTGAGTCAGTCTGCTCAGGTTAGTGAGTCAGTGTGAGTCAGTCTGCTCAGGTTAGTGAGTCAGTGTGAGTCAGTCTGCTCAGGTTAGTGAGTCAGTGTGAGTCAGTCTGCTCAGGTTAGTGAGTCAGTGTGTGAGTGTTTCCCAGTCACTCACCCTCCTTTGATGTAGTCCAGGAAAGTGCAGTCTGCTTCTACTGAGAAGGACAGCAGAGTCACCTGTGATGGAGATAAACACACCTGTTAACTTCCTGAGAGGCTGAGCAAACAAGAGCCTCACAACATCCCCGGCCTCACAACATCCCCGGCCTCACAACATCCCCGGCCTCACAACATCCCCGGCCTCACAACATCCCCGGCCTCACAACATCCCCGGCCTCACAACATCCCTGGCCTCACAGCATCCCCGGCCTCACAACATCCCTGGCCTCACAACATCCCCGGCCTCACAACATCCCTGGCCTCACAACATCCCCGGCCTCACAACATCCCCGGCCTCACAGCATCCCCGGCCTCACAACATCCCTGGCCTCACAGCATCCCCGGCCTCACAGCATCCCCGGCCTCACAACATCCCTGGCCTCACAGCATCCCCGGCCTCACAGCATCCCCGGCCTCACAACATCCCTGGCCTCACAGCATCCCCGGCCTCACAACATCCCCGGCCTCACAGCATCCCTGGCCTCACAACATCCCCGGCCTCACAACATCCCCGGCCTCACAACATCCCCGGCCTCACAACATCACATCACTGCCTTCTGCAGCCATTACCTGGGTTCTCTACCATGTATTTCCATTTAAATTACACTTGATATCATTGTCAGAGTTCACAAAAACAACTTGGCCAGAAATAGTTGTCAATGCAAAGTGTTGTTTTGAAGGATGGAGGATCAGGGGGCGGCAGTCTTTAGAAAGCTGCTCCAACTAATACATCAATATAAGGAACCTGCACTTCTTTTATTTCTTCCTTCCTTTTTATACTTCTAATTAGTAAGCTGGTGAGAGGAGATACCAATTAATGAGGAAAAGCTACATTCACACATAATGAGAGCAAACTGTCTCCAAGAGTTGGCAAAGCCATGGTAATTAACACAATGGGGAAGAGAGGGGAGGAGGAGTAGGGTGAGGGAGGAGGAGGAGGAGAGGGAGGAAGGAGGAGGAGGAGAGGGAGGAAGGAGGAAAAGAGGGCAGGAGGGGTGGAGGAGGAGTAGAGGGAGGGAGGGAGGGAGGAGGAGGAAAAGAGGGCAGGAGGAGGAGTAGAGGGAGGGAGGGAGGAGGGAGGAGGAGGGAAAGAGGGCAGGAGGGAGGAGGGAGAGGGGGAGGGAAAGAGGGCAAGAGGAGGAGGAAAAGAGGGCAGGAGGAGGAGTAGAGGGAGGGAGGGAGGAGGGAGGAGGAGGGAAAGAGGGCAGGAGGGAGGAGGGAGAGGGGGAGGAAAGAGGGCAAGAGGAGGAGGAAGGGGAGGAGAGGATGATGAGGAGGAGGAGAAGGAGGAGGGGGCGATGATGAGGAGAAGGAAGGAGAGGAGGAGGAGGAGGAGGAAGGGGAGGACAGGAACGTTAGTGTCGCTCCAATGTAACCTGCTTACTCACCGTTCCTGAATGTACGTACTTCTTTTTCTTCATTTTCTTTTTGGGATTTATCACCTATAAACAAAATAAACCACAGTGAGTATAGTGTTCATCACCAGTACCTGAACACTCCCACAGTGAGTATAGTGTTCATCACCAGTACCTGAACACCCCCACAGTGAGTATAGGGTTCATCACCAGTACCTGAACACCCCCACAGTGAGTATAGGGTTCATCACCAGTACCTGAACACCCCCACAGTGAGTATAGTGTTCATCACCAGTACCTGAACACCCCCACAGTGAGTATAGGGTTCATCACCAGTACCTGAACACCCCCACAGTGAGTATAGTGTTCATCACCAGTACCTGAACACCCCCACAGTGAGTATAGTGTTCATCACCAGTACCTGAACACTCCCACAGTGAGTATAGTGTTCATCACCAGTACCTGAACACCCCCACAGTGAGTATAGTGTTCATCACCAGTACCTGAACACTCCCACAGTGAGTATAGTGTTCATCACCAGTACCTGAACACCCCCACAGTGAGTATAGTGTTCATCACCAGTACCTGAACACTCCCACAGTGAGTATAGTGTTCATCACCAGTACCTGAACACCCCCACAGTGAGTATAGTGTTCATCACCAGTACCTGAAACACTCCCACAGTGAGTATAGTGTTCATCACCAGTACCTGAACACCCCCACAGTGAGTATAGTGTTCACCACCAGTACCTGAACACCCCCACAGTGAGTATAGTGTTCATCACCAGTACCTGAACACCCCCACAGTGAGTATAGTGTTCATCACCAGTACCTGAACACCCCCACAGTGAGTATAGTGTTCATCACCAGTACCTGAACACTCCCACAGTGAGTATAGTGTTCATCACCAGTACCTGAACACCCCCACAGTGAGTATAGTGTTCATCACCAGTACCTGAACACTCCCACAGTGAGTATAGTGTTCATCACCAGTACCTGAACACCCCCACAGTGAGTATAGTGTTCATCACCAGTACCTGAACACTCCCACAGTGAGTATAGTGTTCATCACCAGTACCTGAACACCCCCACAGTGAGTATAGTGTTCATCACCAGTACCTGAACACCCCCACAGTGAGTAGTGTTCATCACCAGTACCCGAACCCTCCCACAGTGAGTATAGTGTTCATCACCAGTACCTGAACACCCCCACAGTGAGTATAGTGTTCATCACCAGTACCTGAACACCCCCACAGTGAGTATAGTGTTCATCACCAGTACCTGAACACCCCCACAGTGAGTATAGTGTTCATCACCAGTACCTGAACACCCCCACAGTGAGTATAGTGTTCAGGTACTGGTGATGAACACCCCCACAGTGAGTATAGTGTTCATCACCAGTACCTGAACACCCCCACAGTGAGTATAGCGTTTATTATGGTGTGGATGTGTGTTGTCTCATTTACCATGGTGATCAAAGTTAGGAGGCATAAATATATTTTAGTTCCTGCATGCTTATAGATTGTATTCATATCTGAAGTATAATCTTTTTAGTTACTGGATCGGAAAGTTACACCGAACTACAAGAACCTTACATTCCTCTCCTACCAATCACACGAGCAAAAGCTTGTTCTCACCTGAAGAATAAATACACCTGGTCTCATTAGCTCAACTCCGTACAGCTGACAACAACATAAGTGACAGAGCCTCATTTCAAATGGACAGAAAGCTATTAGTGTGGCACACAGACAAGACTACCTGATGCAAGTATAATAGAAAAATGCAAATTAAGAGAATGGAAGAGAGGAAGAGGTGGGAGAGGGGAGGAAGAGGTGGGAGAGGAGAGGAAGAGGTGGGAGAGGAGAGGAGAGGAAGAGGTGGGAGAGGGGAGGAAGAGGTGGGAGAGGAGAGGAGAGGTGGGAGAGGAGAGGGGAGGTGGGAGAGGGGAGGAAGAGGTGGGAGAGGAGAGGAGAGGTGGGAGAGGAGAGGAGAGGAAGAGGTGGGAGAGGGGAGGAAGAGGTGGGAGAGTAGAGGAGAGGTGGGAGAGGAGAGGAGAGGAAGAGGTGGGAGAGGGGAGGAAGAGGTGGGAGAGGAGAG